>CM052713.1:3323416-3347677 GCA_028551405.1 Uromys caudimaculatus
ATCCCTAACAACTATTAATGATGCTCTGTTATGCTTCCAGACAGGAACCTAGCCTAAATGTCCTCTGAAAGGCTCCACACAGCAGCTGACTGAAAGTAGCTGACCCACAGTCAAACATTGGATGGAGCTCAAAGACTCTTATGGAAAAGTTAGGGAAGTATTGAAGTCCCTAAAGGGGATAAGAACACCACAGGAAAACTAACAGAGTCAACTAACATGGTTCCTTGTGGACTCTCAGAGACTGGACAACAAACCAAGAAACATATATAGGCTAGACTGAGGCACCCAGCACATATGTGGCAGACAAGCATCTCAGTCTTCATGTGGATCCTCCAACAATTGGGGTGGGGGTTGCCCTTAAAGTTGTTGCCTCTCTATGGAATCCTTTGCCCTAACTGGGCTACCTTTTCTGGCCTCAGTGAGAGAGGATTTTCCTAACTGCAGAGATTTTATGTGCCAGGGTGGAAGGTCTCACCCTCTCAAAAGAGAAGGGGAGGGGGTAGGGGGAATGGAGAGTGTGAGTGGGGCAGCGATCAGGATATAAAATGAATAAATTAATTAATTCATGAAGAACAAAAAGAATCAGAGGTGATCAGGTTGTAGTAGAACATCATTGTAATCCTAGCCCTCTACAGGTGGAGGTGAGAGGGTTGTCACCTTGGGCTATATTACAAGACTGTCTCAAAACAAGAAAGAATCATAACATGAATTTCTATATTTCCTTATTCTTGTAGTGACCACTGTGATCGACACTTTGAAATCTTGTGTTCCAAAATAAGAAAAGAGATCCCCAGCTGATTTTCAGTGGTATATACAAGAAATGTTTCATTGTTTTAAATGAAATGCAAAATTTTATTACAGTAAAATCATGTCTGTTCTTGGGAGGAAAATAGTTTGTAAGCCTAATGTCAAAAGAATAATCTATGAAAGAAAAGCAAAGTAAACAAGACTTCATGAACAGTGAAAATGTTCTGTTCTCTAAAGGACTCTTGGGAAGACATGAGATACAAACCACACATTTGACAAAGGTACCTAAAATGTACATGGAAACCTCAAAGATCAACAAAGCAAAAGAAAAAAATCAAGCAATCAATTGTAGAACATACACAGATGCTTCCTAAAGAAAACATGTGGATTGTGAAAACAAGAAAAGATGTCTACATCATTGGCTATTGGGAAAGAACGATTAAGGACAGACAAGCTATTGCCAAGTCTTGAATAAAGTATATTGACATTATCAAATACTAATGAGGATCCTTCAAACTAGACTGGTCATAAATCAATGGTAAAATACAGAATTGTAGAGTTATTCTCAAAAACAACCAGCAGTTTCTCAAAAAGTAAAAGATGTGTGGTACTATATTATTCATCATTTGTATTCTTGAACATTTATCTCAAAGAAACAAAAGCTTACACCCACATAAAAACTCATACACAATTGTCTATGGTAAACTTACTTGTAATTGCCCTAAACTATTAAGAAAATCCAAACATTTCCCTTATAATAGGAGAATGTTCAAATAAATTATGATATACTTGTATCTTGAAATTATCAGGGTCAAAAGAACAAACTAATACAGAAACGACCTGAGTGAATTTCAAGGGAAATATGCTAAGAAAAAACCCAATATTGAAAGCTCACAAGCTATATGGTTCCATTAAATTTTTAACATAGTGAAAAATGCATAAATGGGGAAAAGATCAGTAGCCAAAATGAATGGTGAAGGGACAGAGGCAGCAAATGGAGAGAAGATGTGGAGGTGGCTGCAGGAAGAGCTCCATTGGGATGGAACATGCCTGCATCTCAACATCAGTGATTATGAAAGTCTCTGGGATGAATGAGAACCACTCCAATACCAGCGTTTCTCCTTGTTTTGATCACCATCATTTACATACAAAACATGGAACCAATGTGGGAATATAAAAAACAAAAAACAAAAAACAAAACAAACCATGCTCCCTGTCTGCCATCTTCCCAACTTCCTTTATACCTACAATTATTTCAAAATAAAACATCTTGAAGGGAGTTGGTGGATGTGTCTTATTTGGTAGAGTGCTCAGCTCACATGAAGGAGACACTGGATTCAGTAACCAGCAGCACATTAACCGTGATAGCTCACGCCTAAGTCACAGCATTTGAGAGATAAAAGCAGGAAAATTAGAAGTTTAATGTCATCTCCAAATGCATAGCAATTTCAAAACCAGTCTTGGGTACATAAAACTATGCCTTAAAACAAAAGATAACCGAAAATCAAACAATCAAAACTACCATCACCCCCAGTCTCCAAACTGTCCCCCAGGGATGAGAATAGGACCAACGGCTTTTGCTTCTTTCATTTTCTCCAGAGATTAGAAGGGACCAGAGGCTTTTATCCCAGCCAACCAACCTGGTAACCAGCAGTATCCACCTGCCCAGAGCTTCAGCCCCACCCATAGTCCTACTGTCAACTCAGCCACCCCACCAGGGAATCAATATCAAGCTTCACTAGTTTCCACAGCAGGAAAGTAGCACATGATCAAAGAGTTGGGAGATAATCAATCATATCCAACACAGCAAACTATCAAACTCTGAAGTCCAGTGGAGAAGAAGAAAAGAAATACTGTTAGGCTATCAATCAGATTATCACCTAACAAAATCATAGGAAACAGAAATTCCATTTTAGTAACAATCTTAAATGTAAATGTCTTCAATTCACTGGCAAAAATATAAAGATTAATTGGCTGGATTAAAAAACAAGAACCAGCTATCTATTATTTGCATGAAATAGACAACTAGCAAAGACATTCAAAAACTGAGTATTAAATGGTAGAAATCTAATTATCAAGTAGAAGACAAGCAACCGGCTTATCTATCTTTATATCTAAGAAAGTAGATTATAAACCAAACTAATCAGAGGTGATATAAAAAGGGGGAGCGTTATATGTAGCAGTTATAAACATTTACGGGCCAAATTTTGGACCCCCAATTTCATAAAACAAACACTAAAAGGCATTAAAGGTTGTTGTGGATAGCCCTGGGGCTTTTTGTATCCTAATTCTGCCTTCCTGTGAGGGGCTTCAGACAAGGAGTGAGTTACACATGTGACTCCTTGTGAACCAATCCCCTAATGAATAAAAGAGCCAATCACTGGGCACATAAGGAGGGACATCTAGGTCGAATTGAGGAAGAGAGGAGGAGAGAGAGAAACGTGTCTTTTGGAATGGGGACAGCATGTAGTAGTTAAGATGTAGCCAGTAGAGTCTCCCGGTATCATGGTGAATTCGCAAGGATTCACCACCAGAGGAATCAGACTTTGATAAGGTTTACAAGATTAGGTTGAAGTTGATGCACCCAGATATTGAGTTACTATTGTTTCTGAGCTAAGTTTGTCTTGCTTTTTCCTTCACACGGCAGCTCGTATGGGTTCCAGAGAGAAAGGTACAGCAGCAAAGTATGGGTTTGCCTGATGTGCACCACAGTGGCTATGGGGGTATTGAAGCTTGGGGCTGACGTGGTAATGACCAGCCAGTGGGAACCTAGTGAGCTGGATGGCGAGATCATGGAACTCTGAGTCAGAACTCTACGAGATGAAAGCAGGTCAGCCATTGCCCACCAGTGCATGGCTGGCCAGCCCGCCGGGGATGAGAGAACCAGGGCATAATGCGGGAACATGTTGTGCAATATTTTCCTTCATTTTTAAATATTTCACACAACAAAAGGTCATGATATAATAATGACAGGAGATGTCAATATCCCATTCTTATAGTTAGATGAGGTCTTTCAAACTGAAAATAAGCAAAGAAACTT
This sequence comes from Uromys caudimaculatus, assembly GCA_028551405.1. Classification (NCBI taxonomy): domain Eukaryota; kingdom Metazoa; phylum Chordata; class Mammalia; order Rodentia; family Muridae; genus Uromys; species Uromys caudimaculatus. Next base: position 3,327,204 of record CM052713.1, read on the forward strand.
CAAACCTGAATTATATCTTAGACCAACTGACCCTAACAGACACATGCATAAAATAGTCTATTTTCAAAACCTACTTTATTTAGGGTTCTTAAATGCTTCAACCTCCCTTCTAGCCCACTGATAAGAGGTAGAGGATAAAGAAGGTTAATATAAAAGGGGCTGTGGACCTGTTTAGAAGTAGTTCCACTCTTCATTGTCAGGATACCAGCAATCTAGCAAACACCAAACAAGAAAAAATAGTGGGAGGCTCCATCCAACAGAAACAGCAAGTCTTTGCAAAAAGTGCATGAGCTGGCAGAATTGGCCAGAATCAGCTGGAATAACATGAAAACTTTTTTGGTGCATTTCTCTCTACACAGGGAAGACCAATGAAGGCCAGCGAAGAAGCAAACATTGCACAGCACAGCAGTGGAAGAGCATCCTCCCACTGTTTGTGGGGTTCCTTTGTATTCTTTGAAAACATCATAAGCCTTCTCAAGTGCCTGTTTTCAGCAAAACATCACATGCCCTTTCACAAGTCAGCTTCCAGAAACACATCATGTGACACAACTGAGTTGTTCAAGAAAACAGAAATTTCCACTTCAGAGAAGAAATGTGCATTCTTCTAAGTGCCACATGAAGGCACCTTAACACAACACACACACACACACACACACACACACACACACACACACACACATACACACACACACACTTTAACAAATGCCAAAAGGTGAGATAATTCTTTAAATTCTATCAAACCACAGTAGAATTAAAGTAGATATCAATAGCAAGAGACACTACAGAAATTATGAAAATAGTTGGAGACTGAGCAATAATACACATTTGAACAAGGATTGGGCCACTGAAAGAAATCAAAAAGGAAATCAAATTTCTAGAGGCAAAAAAAACGGAAATACAACCTACCAGAATCTCAAAATCATAGCCAAGCCAGTATTAAGAAAAAATTTTGTACTGAAAAATATCCATGCTTTTAAAAATCAGAGAATAAGGTTAGAGAGATGACTGGATAGCTTATGAGCTCTTTCAGAGGACCCCAGATTGATTCCTGAAACCCATACAATTACACAGAACCATCCTTTCAAAGGATCTGACACCCTCTTCTGACCTCTGTAGGGACTAGGTATCCATATGGTATACATACATACATGCAACAAAACACTCAGGCACATAAAATAAATTAATTTTCTAATCTAAGAAAAAATAGAGATGTCAAATAAATAACCTAATGATGAACCTCAAGGCTTCAGAAAAGTAAATACAAAGCCACTCTGGCTGGGCAATGGTGGTACACACCTTTAATCCCAGCACTCAGGTTCAAGGCTAGCTTGATCTCTAGAGTGAGTTCCAGGACAGCCAGGGCTACACATAGAAACCCTGTCTCAAAAAACCAAGAAGAAGGAATAAGACAAAAACAAAGAAAAAGAAAAAGAAAAAGAAAAAGAAAAAGAAAAAGAAAAAGAAAAAGAAGAAGAAAAAGAAGAAGAAAGAAGAGGAGGAGGCAGAAGGGGAGGTGGAGGTGAAACAGAAACAGCAGAAACAGAAGAAGCAGAAGCAGCAGAAACTTCAGCCCATCTTACACCCAGTAGATGGCAAGAAATAATAAAGAACATAGAAGAAATTAATGAACTGGAAAGAAAAAGAACAATATATAAAATCAAAGAGTTAGTTGTTTGTTTGTTTTTTAAAGTTAGCAAGAGTAACCAACCATTAACAGAATTGACAAAAAGAAAAAGATAGAAGCCCATACCTACCATAATTCAAGATGAGAAAGAGGCTATAACACTTTCCAACAAAATCCAAAACATCATTAAAGAGATACCTTAAAAACACATATTCCAAAAATCTAGAAAATAAAGAAGAAATAGATTCATCTCTACATGCATATGACTACCAAAGTAAATTAAAAGTCTACCCACAAAAGAAGCCTAGATGAATTGACTGCTGAATTCCATCAAAACTGAAGATTTGATACCAAACACTTCTCAAAAATTTGCACAAAATATCAAGAAGGAGAACACTGCTGGAACTACTATATAAAGTTTGTATTATCTCACTACCGAAACCAAATAAATATATAACAAGGAAAATTATAGACCAATTCTCTGATGAACATAGCTGCAAACTTTCTCTACAAAATACTTGTAATCTAAATTCAAGAACGCATTAAGAATATCATACACCATGACCAAGTCAGCTTCATCCTAGAGGTACAAGGTTGAGTCAACACACACAAATAAATAATTTAATTTAAGTAAATTTAAGGACAAAAATAAAATTATCACATAAATAGATACAGAGAAGGCAAAGTCCAACATAACTTTATAATACAAGCCCTGGAGAAATTAAGAATAAATTGAACATTCCTAAATATAGGAAAGGATGGATAGATAGATAGATAGATAGATAGATAGATAGATAGATAGACCAACCTATGGTCAAATTTTACAAAATGCGGGCAAATCTTGTAAAGAACGATATCTATTCTCTTTTCTTATTCAATATAGTACTTGAATTCTTAGCTAGACCAATAAGACAAGATGTTTTAAAAGGCATAAAAATAGAGAAGAAAGAAATTGAGTTATCCCTACTTATAGACAATTTAATTCTGTACTTAGTAACTTAGAAACACATGCTCTTCCTGCCTCCATCTCCTTCAGCAAATTATTATAGAGCTATTGCCTATATAGAGCCTCATCCCTATGTTCCAGCATCTTTGGCACAAGAAGGTACTCTGCACTCTGTAAGAAGAGAAACATAAACACCAATCTAGCCACAAACAGTAATATCCTGCCTGGAAGATATGCTACAATACTGGCACAAAGTGTATGGGGTTAACCATTGCATAAAAGGCAGATCAATGACTTGAAGCCCACTCCACAATATAGAACCCATACTTGACACTGTTTATGTGACCAAAAGCCTGAGAAAAGATAGGAGACATAAGGTAAAACCAAATAATCCTGGTCTAAAAAGTTGTAATGATCAAATGGCTCCTAATTCTATTCTGCTATACTTGTAGGTCAGTGCCTTATTCGGCTATTATCAGAGAAGCTTCCTCCTGCAGCAGATGGAAACAAATACGAGCACCCACAGCCAGATATTACACAGAAAGTAAGAGACCTGAGAACACTCAATGCTAAATGTGAGGCCTCCATCAAATCCCTCCCCTCAGAGCTTAGAGAACTCTACAGAAGAAAAGGCAGAAAAGGTGTAAGAACCAAAGGAGATGGAGGGCACCAAGGGAACAAGGCCCTCTAAATTAGTAGTTCTCAATCGTGGGTCATAACCCCTTCAAATGACCCTTTCACGGGGGTCGCCTAAGACCATCCTGCATATCAGATATTTATATTATGTACAACTCTAACAGTAGCAAAATTACAGTTATGAAGGAACAACAAAAATAATTTTATGATTGGGAGTCACCACAACATGAAGAACTATATTAAAGGGTCACAGTATTAGGAAGGTTGAGAACCACAACCTTAAATCAACATGAGAAACACTCATATACATTCACAGAGATTGAAGCAGCATGCACAGAGGCTGTGCAGGTCTACATCTGGTATTCCTGAAACATATAAACTGTTGTTTATTAGTGTATTTATGGAATGCTTGAGTTTGCAGATTTTTATGCCTTCTCTTGGGTTCTTTTCTTTCTCTTGTTTTGTCTTGTCCAACTTTGATATGACAGCTTTTATTTTATCTTATGTTTTATTTTATTATAGTTTTGTAAAGTGAATGAATGAATGAATGAATGAATGAATGAATGAAAACCTACCCACTAGGGTCAAGGTTAACAGCTGAACTATCGTTTATACCTGCTGAGAGAGGGCAAGTCAGTTCTTGCCAATGGAGTGGCAATGGCTATATCAACCCCTCCAGAACAGGCCTCAATGTAGTCAACTAACATTTAATGGACTCCACAGTTCTTTGTGTGTGTGTTTTTAATTTGGTTACAGTTTGGTGTTTTGAGGTTTGGGGGGCATATTTGTTTTCTTGGTTTTGGAGGATTTTGTTGTATTAGATTTTTGTTTTAGGAGAAAGAACTTAAGGTTGCATGGGTAGAGATATGGAAAAACTTGGGGAGAGAAAATATATTCAAGACAAATTTAAATATAAAACTTATTTTAAATAATAAAAATACAATTAAAAAATAGAATTATTATTCTCTAGCCAAAAAAGAAAAAAGAAAGAAACTTAGAAACTATCAGAGCCGGGCAGTGGTGGTACACGCCTTTAATCCCAGCACTTGGGAGGCAGAGGCAGGTGGATTTCTGAGTTCAAGGCCAGCCTGGTCTACAGAGTGAGTTCCCGGACAGCCAGGGCTACACAGAGAAACCCTGTCTCAAAAAACCAAAAAAAAAAAGAAAGAAAGAAAGAAAGAAACTATCAGAAAATGAATATCTAGTAAACACTTCAGTAACGCTGCAGGATACAAAACTAACATGCAAAAATCAGTACTCTTGAGCTGGAAAGATGGCTCAGCGATTAAGAGCACTGACTGCTCTTCCAAAGGTCCTGAGTTCAACTCCCAGCAACCACATGGCGGCTCACAACCATTCATAATGAGATCTGATGCTCTCTTCTGGTGTGTCTGAAAACAGCTACAGTATACTTACATATAATAATAAATAAATCTTAAAAAAAAATCAGTACTCTTTATATAAACCAACAATAGACATACAAAGAAATTAGGACAAATATTCCATTCCTAATACCTAAAAATATTCAATAAGGTATATAGGAATAGATATAACAAGGGATTGAAAAGCTTCTATAATGAAGACTTTAAGGAATTTTTTTTTTAAGGAATCCAAAAAAGATATAATGATGGAAAAATCTTCCACAATGATGGATTAGAAGAACTAATTTCATGAAAATAGCTATATTACCAAAGGTAATCTTGAGACTCAATGCAACTCCCAGAAAAATTCCAAAGACATTCTTTACAGAATAGACAAAACAGCCCAATTATTTATATGGAACCACAAAAGACCACAAATAGCCAGTGCAGTCCCAAGGCTGAAGGTGCCCTTACACCTGACCTCAAGCTATGTCAGAGTGCCAAGGGAAAAGGCACCTGATGCTCTCATAAAAAGAGCCAGACCAACCAACCAGAACAGAAGACCTGGAAATGAACTTGCAAAACTATGGCTGCCTAATTTATGAACAAAAACAGTAAAAAATATATAGTATGGAGATGTGCCCTTCCCCCAGCCTTGAGCAAGCTAAACTGACCTTGAGTGCTTGCCACAATGGGTTTTACGACCTAGGCAGAGTCATCCAGCTTCTCAGCATCTGCAACTTCCTACAGGAGCTGTGAGGAATAGACTGCCCGCTGAGCTTGCTTTGCAGCATAATCCAGCTGAAACAAAGGATGGGTCTGTGGGCTCCCCCTGTATAAACACAGTGCTAAATATTAAACTTTGAGCCTTGATCAGAACCTTGTCTTGGCTTCATCCTTCTCTCACACCCCGTCCTTTTCATTTCTAGGCCCCCTTTCAGGTTAACCCAGTTCTCCATGGCCGCTGGACAGCTACATGGAAAGAAACTCTATACCAAAAATAGTGGTTACTATATTGCTTTAAAAACATTAGTAAGAACCTCAGAGTCGAGGTTCCATCTTACACCCATCAAAAGGGCTAAGATCAAAAACTCAAGAGATAGCACATGCTGGCGAGGATGTGGAGCAAGGGAAACCCTTCTCCATTGCTAGTGGGACTGCAAACGTATACAATCACTTTGGAAATCACTTTGGCAGTTTCTCAGAAAACTGGGACTAGTTCTACCTCAAAACCTAGCTATACCACTCCTGGGCCTATACCCAAAAGATGCTCCAACATTTCATCTATGTTCATAGCAGCTTTATTCATAATAACCAGAAACTGGAAACAACCTAGATGTCCCTCAACAGAATAATAGTTAAAGAAACTATGGGTCTGCTCAAGTTCCCAGTGCCTTGCCCCTCCGGCCACCACCCGCACCTGCCAAACTTAATGTGACCCCCTTCCTTTCTCCTTAGCCTGACAGCTGATCTCCTCACGAACCAGCACTCTCCTGCGGGTGCATGGCTCACCAGTGCCCCTGCCCACCATGGGAATGACTGACCTGCTCCCCTCTCCACATCCACCTCACCATGAGCAACCTGAAGCATGGGCTCGGGCACTGGCTTGGGCCCCAGGGGTCCGCTGGAGGAGGAGGGCCGGACACTGTTCGTCAGTGGCCTCCCAGTGGATATTAAACCTAGAGAACTCTACCTGCTCTTCCAGCCATTCAAGAGCTGTTAAGGGTCCCTGATCCAGCTCACCTCAAGACAGCCTGTTAGTTTTGTGATTTTTGACAGCCGGACGGGAGCAGAAGCAACCAAAAACACATTGAATAGTATTTGCTTTGATCTGGAGAACCCACAGACCCTGAGGCTAGAGTTTGCCAAAGCCAACACCAAGATGACCAAGAGCAAATTAATAGACACCAAGCCCCACCAGTGTCCACCCTGCCCTAGGAGCACACTTGGTCGCTCCAGACCCTTATGACCTGATGAGGGCTGCTCTGATTCCTGCGTCCCCAGAGACCTGGGCCCCTTACCCTCTCTACACCATAGAGCTGACCCCAGCCATTTCACATACTATGTTCACCTACCCAGCTGCCCCTGCTGCTGCCGCCGCTGTTCTACATGCTCAGGTACACTGGTACCCCTCCTCTGATACCACTTAGCAAAGATGGAAGTATCACCAGCTCTGTTAGCTGCTCAGTCTTGTCACCCTGGAGTTGGTCCTAGGTTGTGTGAGGCCAAAACAGGGCTCTGCCCTCACTGCCACCCGAGGCCTGTGTGGAACTGCTGCTTCCCTCTAGACACTGTAAATCTGAAGCCTGACTCAGTGGATGGCTCTTGTTTTCTTCTTCAGTTCTCCAAGGCCTTCAGAAGGATCGGAGGCTTTGGATACCTAGGTGCAGCTTGCAGACCTCACTAGGACCCAGCGCAGCCTGACCTCCTGCTCAAACTTGTATCTGTAGCTCCCCATCATGGAAAAGGGACGTTTAATTTTGCATGTTTATGAATTGTGACACTTGTACATATGTGTGTGCGGTTTGTTCCCACACTGTCACCATAGCAACAGGTCTTAGCACTGGAGGCTGATCCAGCCTACTGCTTCTCTCCACTCCCGACTCTTGCACCCACCCTACTTCAAGGGGGCCTGACCCTGTGGTCACTTCTGCCCCAGCTCCTAACACGCACATGCACACGCATACACACACACATGCAGACTCCGTTCTCATCCAGCAGCGGATCCACAGCCTCTGAATTTCACTTCAAATGAGTCCTGCATCGTCTCCTTCTCCAGGCCTACAAGTCTGAGAAGGCTTTCTTGGGCTTGCCTTCCCCAGTGTACCCCACTCTGCCGCTGCTCCTCATTCTTCCTGAACTTCAAAACCAACCAAAACGTGAAAAGTATTTTTGTGCCCTGTGTAACAAAATATTTATGGATCCTAAAGGGTTTTTCATGTGTTTAACATTAATTATTGAAGAGACCTTGTTCAGCCTGTCAGATAAGTTTCATGTTTAGTTTGAAGTATGAAGAAGAAAAGGGGCTTCCGTTCTTTAGCAGTCAGCCTTTGTGTCGGACATTGGTTTAAGAGGAATGAGATGAAGGATAAATTGAGCAATTTTGTTTTATTTTACAAGCATGTCTGTGCTTTACCTTCGACCTCATCTCAGATGTCTGGCTCCTTCGGATGATGATGTCTGGAGGTGGCTGTTGTAATTGGTGACCCTGTGAAAATGTGAAACTGGGTCATAAATGAAATGCAAAATAAAAACCTAAAAGAAAAAGAAAATATGGTACACAACGCAATGGAATACTATTTACATATTAAAACAAAAGACATCATGAATTTTGAAGGCAAATGGATAGAACTTGAGAATATCATCCTATTGAGGTAACCCAGTCCCAAAAAGATGTGCATGGTATAAGTCGATATTAGCCATAAAATACAGGATACCCATGCTACTACAATTCACAGCATCAAAGACGCTAAACAAGAAGGAAGGCTCAAGTGAGGGAGCTTGAATCTCACTTAGAAGGAGAATAAAAGAGTCATAAGAGGAAAATGAAGGGAGGGAATTGGGAAGGGGCGTGGAATGGTGGGGGTTCAAGATCAGGTGTGGGGAGGGGCAGGAGGGATGGCCAGATGGTCATGAAAATGAATGGAAATCCGCAACTTATGGGAGTGGGGAGGTGGGGGGTATCTTCAGGACGAGACAGAGACCTGGGATAAGGGAGGTGCCTAAGAATCAATAAGGGTATCCTTAGCTGTGACTCATAGCACTGGGGATATGGAACCTGAAGCAACCCCCTGGTAGCCAGGCAGGAACCCCAATGGAGCAATAGAGATACCAACCCACCCACAAAACTTTCGACCCAAAATGTATCCTGTCTACAAGAAATGCAGGTACGGGGATAGAACAGAGACTGAGGGAATGGCCAACCGATAACCAGCCCAACTTGAGACCCATCCCATGAACAAGCACCAATCCCTGACACTATTAATGAGTCTCTATTTGCAGACAGGAGTCTAGCATGGCTGTCCTCTGAGAGGCTCCACCCAGCAGCTGATTCAGACAGATGCAGAGACCCACAGCCAAACAGTGGATGGAGTTTGGGGACTCTTAATGGAAAAACAAGAGGGATGATTGTGGGCCCCATAGGAGATTGGAACTCCGCAGGAAGACCAACAGAGTCAACTAACCTCACCCCTTAGAGCTCTCAAAGAATAAACCAACAACCAAAGATACACGGGCTTGACCTAGGGCTCCCTGCACATATGTAGCAGATGTGAAGCTTGGTCTTCATGTGGGTCCCAAACAACTGGGGCGCGGGGGGGGGGGGCTATCCCAAAATCTGATGCTTGTCTGTGGGATATGTTCTTCTAGCTGGGCTACTCTGGCCTCAGTGGAAGAGGAAGTGCCTAGCCTTGCAGAAACTTGAAGTACCAGGGTGGGGGCATACCCAGGGCCCCCACCCACTTAGAGAAGAAGGGGAAGAGGGGTGAGGAGGAAGGATTGTGAGAGGGAGTGACCTGGAGAGGGGCAGTGAGCAGGAAGTAAAATGAATATGTAAAACATTGATTGATTAATTAAGAGAGAGAGACAGAAAGAGAGAGAGAGAGAGAGAGAGAGAGAGAGAGAGAGAGAGAGAGAGAGAGAGAGAAGGAAAAAAAGAACCTCAGAGTCACCAGTAATGTGTCAGTGCTACATTAAGGAAAAGAAAGAAAAAGTAATTTCAGCAAGAGTACGCCCAGATTTGACTCTGTGTCACCCTTTGTGTTGTCTTGTGAAGCCTGACACTACCTACATGTGTTCTAAATTTGTCCCTACTTGCATTCTTTTTATTATATTTGTCTCAGATATAGACATGTTCCACCTCAAAACTGAAGTGCTAAAACTGAAAGGGGAGAAATGTAACTGGCTGGGTGGAAATGAAGATCGTCTAAAGAAAACACTGATATCTCTCTAATTATCGTGATATTGAAACTATGAACCACAAAGAAATGGTTATATCCCCAGGAACCGCATAGCAGGAGAAGGATAATGATGAATTGTTAACAAATTGTGTGGGGATGCTGATTAGACCTATTATTATGGTTCGAATGTGAACTATCTCCTAGAGACTCTTGTGTTCCATCTGGAGACAGATTTAGAACGATGTTGGAATCTTTGGGAAGAGGGCTAGCATGGCTCACTGGGAATAGAGCACATTTGAAGCCTATAGCCAAGTTCCATTTCACACTCAAACTCTCCAGTTCCCCGTCTTCCAAGATGTAACATTCCTCCTGCCACAAACATGTTCAGCTGTCATCCTATGCCTTCTCTACCAAAATGAAATGAACCCTCTAAACAAAAAGCCAAAATAAATATTTCTTCTCTTCAGTTGCTTCTATTGAATTATGGTCATAGCAACAAAGAGCTTCACTTTGCAACAGACCGTTACAGAGAACAACAATCCCAAACAAAATGCAGAGTTGTGGAGCCCAGTTCCAGTGAGTACATTTACAAAACATTCCTGCTTCTAAGGCTCAGAGAACTTTATGCAAGAGAGAGCAGAAGGACCTTAAGAGCCAGAGGGATGGGGGTTTTGCTGTAAGATTGTATCTCATCCATAACTCCTGTTTGAGGAGATGCAGTGCCCTCTTTGGCACCTACATGTAATCCCACCAACAGTGAGTGAGGGTTCCTCTTTCTCACACAACCTTCCAAGCATTCGTTGTCAGGACTTTGCTGATCTTAGCTAATCTGAGATAAGATAAAATCTCAAATTTATTTTGATTTGCATTTCCCTAATGGCTAAGGATTAAGAACATGTTTTTAGCTATTTGGTTAGTCATTCTTTTTTTTTTTTTTTTTTTTTTTTTGGTTTTTGGAGACAGGGTTTCTCTGTGTAGCCCTGGCTGTCCTGGAACTCACTCTGTAGACCAGGCTGGCCTCGAACTCAGAAATCCGCTTGCCTCTGCCTCCCAAGTGCTGGGATTAAAGGCGTGGCCACCACTGCCCGACTTGTTAGTCATTCTTAATTCTTCTATTGGGAGCGCTCTGTTTAGATTCCTAGCCCATTCCTTAACTGAGTCATTTGTTTCCTTGACTCTTCGTTTTTTGTGATTTGTTATTGGGTTCTTTCTACATTCAAGGAATTAATCCTTTATCATGTATAGCTGGCAAAGATTCTCTCCCATGCTTTGGGTTGCTTCTTTACCTGACTAATTGTTTCTTTGTCTGTACAGAAGCTGTTTAGTTTTAAGAGGTGCCACTTGTCAGCTGTTGGACTTAATATCTGAGTAAGTGAAGTCCTGTTCAAGAGTTCTTTCCTACACTTGTAACTTATAGGGTATTGTTTATGTTTTCTTACAGAAGTTTTAGAATTTCACATTTCAGATTGAGGTCTTTAATCCAGCAAGAGCAAATTTTAAACAGGATAATAGATATGGGTATAATTTTATTCTTCTGCATGTGGAGATCCCATTTTCCCTACACTATTTGTTGAACATGCTGTATTTTCTGCAGGGTGTGCTTTTTGCTTCTTTTCAAAATATCGGATGGCTATAGTTTGCTTCTTCTACTTTATTCCATTTATCCTCACGTCTGGTTTTGTATCAGTACCATATTGCTTTTATTACTATATCCCCATGATAGACTTTGACCTCTGGTATATCAATTTCTACAGCATTATTCTTTTTGCTCAGTGTTTCTTTGGTTCTATGCATTTATGATATTTTATTCTATTGCTGTGAGCGATATTGTAGGTATTGTGATTGGGGTTGCATTAAATCTGCAAGAGATTTTTGGTGTGATTGTCATTTTCATGTCATATCCATGATCATATAATAATTTTCCATTTTCAAGTGTTTTTCTCAATCTCTCTCTTCAGAGGATTAAAATTTTCAGTGTAGAGGACTCTTGTAAGACCTGGCCCTTTTATGAGGAAGGCAAAAAAATCCCACCCAACGACATTCTTTCTCCTAAGAAACGGGTGACTTTAACCTGGCCTCAGGACCAGAGGCAAAACATTTCAGGAACCAGAAATGTTTGTGCAACTAACCTGTGAATAGCTTAGGACAATCCTTACTTCCCCATAATGCAAATTCTTTCCGTTCCCCACCCCTTGCTTTGTGAATTTTCTGTTTTATAATCCTTTTCCTGAGTTGTAATTCCTTCCTTGCCTTGGGGTTGTTTTTTCCTTTAAATACCCCTGATTTCAGCTGCTGAGGGTCAAACCCCTCTGCCTCTGTGTAGGTTACGCGTTCTACCCCAGTGCACTGGTCCTTCCGCCACCCTCGAATTAAACCTCGTGTGATTGTAGCAAGGACGGTCTTTCATGAGTTCTTGGCGGGTCGCGCTGTCCCGAGACTTGAGTGAGGGTCTCCCCGTCTTGAGGGGTCTTTCACTCTCACCTCATTGGTTAGATTTACTTCAAGTTATTTTGTCTTTGGTGTTGTTATAAATGTCTGTCCATGACCCCCCAGAGCTCCTGGGGACTGGACCACCAACCAAAGAATACACATGGAGGGACCCATGGCGCTGGCCACATATGTGGCAGAGGAGGGCCTTGTTGGACATCAGTGGAAGGAGAGGCCCTTGGACCTGAGGGTGTTCAATGCCCCAGTGTAGGGGAATGCCAGGGCAGGAAGATGGGAGTGGGTAGGTGTGTGGGGGAGCACCCTCATAGAGGCAAGGGGAGGGGGGATGGGATGGGGGGGTCCAAAGTGGAGACATGCAAAGGGGAAAACATTTGAAATGTAAATAAAGAAAATATTCAATTAAAAAAAATGTCTTTTCATGATCTCTTTCTCTGTGTGTTGGTGATATTTAGAAAGTGTGTTGATTTTTGCAAGTTGATTTTGTACCTTACCAATTTGATGAAATTGATGACTATTTCCTAATGCTTTCCTGGGTGATTTGGGGGAATATATATATATATATTCTGTAAACAAAGATAATTTAATATCATTCTTTCCTATTTGTAGTCCTTTATTTCCTTCAGTTATTTTATTGCTTTGCCAAGTTCTTTGAACACTATATTGAAAAGGAGTAGGGGTCGTCAAGAACCCTATCTCAGAATTCCCATTTTGATGAGACTGCTTCAAGGTTTTGTTCACTTAGAATAACATTGCCGGGCAGTGGTGGTGCATGCCTTTAATCCCAGGACTTGGGAGGCAGAGACAGGTGAATTTCTGAGTTCAAGGCCAACCTGGTCTACAGAGTGAGTTCCAGGACAACCAGGGCTACCCAGAGAAACCCTGTCTTAAAAATAATAATAATAGTAATAACATTGGCTCTATGTTTGTCACATATAAGCTTTACATTTCTTTCTGTCTTATTTTCTCTAGAACTTTGGGAGGAGTATTTATTTAATTATGCATTTTTTAAATGTAGGAGTGCTCCATCTGCATGTACACCTACATGCCAGGAGAGGCCATCAGATCCCTTTATAGACAATCATGAGCCACCATGTGGATGCTAGGAATTGAACTCAAGACCTCTGGAAGAGTATCCAGTGCCCTTAACCACTTAGCCATCTAATTAGTCCTCTAGAGCTTTTTAACATAAGGCCATATTGGACTTGTTAAAAGCTTTTTCTACATGTATTAATAAGATAATGTAATATTTGTATTTAAGTTAAGTTATATAATTTATCATATTTATTGACTTTATGTTGAACCAACCATGCATTTCTGAGATAAAGCCAACTTTATCATGGTGGATGATCTTCTTGATGTGTGCCTATACTTGGTTTGCTTGTATTTTATCACAGATTTTTACATCTATGTACATCATATTCATTGTGTTGGTGGTGATGGCCCTGGTGGTGGTGGTGGTGGTGGTTTCTAATTCCTGATTTGGAATGTTATAGTGCTACCAACTTCATAAGAAAGAGTTTGGGAGTGATATACTTTTATATTTTAAATCAATTTAAGAAGTTTTTTTGTAAATAATTTTTAAAGTCTGGTAGAATTCTGCAATGAATGCATCTGGCCTTGGACTTTTCTTTTTAGTTGGAAGGCTTTTTAGTACTGTTTAAATCTCTTCCTTTGTTATGGGTCTATTTAGGTTGCTAATCTCTTCTTGGTTTAACTTTGGCAATTTAGATGAATCACAAAATTTATCCATTTCCTTTAGGTTTTCAAACTTAACAGAGTATAAGTAAAGTATTCCCTCATTTAATATATAAATTAATCTTTAAAACATTAACAATTTAGTAAAACAGTATTTTTTGGTGTCTGTTGTAATGTCTCCATATTTACTTCTAACTGTTAATTTGGGTCATCTCTTTTTTTCTTCTGGTTAATTTGGGCCTACTATCTGTCCATCTTGTTTATCGTCTCAAAGAATAAGCTCTTAGATTCATTGATCATTTGTATTCTTATATTCATTGATTCTTTTGTTTCTATTTCATTAATTTCTTCTTTGATTTATTATTTCTTAATGTTTATTAGGTTTTAATTTAGTTTGTTCTTGTTTTTACAAAGTACTGCTTTATATCATTAAATCATTAATTAGGTTCTCTCTAATGTTTTAATGTAAATAGATAGGGCCAGGTGTTTGTGTGTGTGTGTGTATGTGTGTGTGTGTGTGTGTGTGTGTGTGTGTGTGTGTGTGTGATATTCAAAGGCTCCTCCTAGCTGCCTGTAAGTCAGTATTCTCCTGGCTACCATCTGATCAAGATATAGAACTCTTGGCTCCTCTAGCACCATGTCTGCCTGGGCACTGCCATGCTTCCTGCCATGATGATAATGGGCTGAACCTCTAAACCTGGAAGCCAGTCCTAATTAAATGTTGTCCTTTATAAAAATTGCCTTGGTCATGGTGTCTCTTCACAGCAACATCAAGTGATAGCGAAAAGACTCTAAATTAGTTTACAGCTGAAGATCTACCCATGTCCTGCCATTTCAAGATAGGATACTTGTTTTGTGCTACAGCCAGCACCTATTCTCACTCATCATGAGCTAATGTTCTGGCACCCTGCTAACAGTCCTCCCACAGCATGACAAATTTGGACTTTGGTCATTTGAAATCACTCATGACTTTAGGTCTTGAATGATCAGAACGAACCTGGTACCAGTATCTGTAGCAGGAAAGGTTCTCTCTTAGTATACAAAGAGTTTGGGTCTGGCCAGACCACTTTTTATTTCATTTTTCCCTTGTGTGGGCACAATAATTATGGTGTCCTGCATTTTCCAGCAGAACCAAGGGAAACTGTCCATTTGCCCACAGACCTTTTGGAAAAATAATTACTACTTTTTTGTCTAATGAGAAGTTACAACATAGTACTTATAAAAACCAGGCCATCAAACATCCTTTGTGTCACATCCAAATCTTCAAAGTTCCTAGTGAATGTTGTAGGCTTGATAGAGTCCAGCTAAACTGCCAATGAGATCTGTGCCTTTGTGGCTGGGATACTGTGGCTCATTTGAAATGTGAGCCACACAAAAAAAATAAGATCCCAGCAAAAGTGAGACAGGTCTTTATATGAATTCCTTAGAGAACTTTAATGCTTTTCCCTAGAATAACTAACTACCCATAAACATGTAAAAAGAAGGCTTGGCACCATTTGCTCAGATATATCCTATTTCTCCCTCATGACTTCAAAGATCACACCATATACTAACACTGACTCCTGGGAAAAGAGTGAAGTCCTCAGTTGTTTACATATTCATTACATCTTTGAGCTACATTTTTTTCATTACTTAGAAGGGCAATAAGGTTAAATGACCAGAAAAAAAAAAAGGGCATAGATTTCGAAGCTGCAATATGATCATGATGTGTGTTTCTACCACTCTTACCAGAACAGTGTTATCCAGTTAGGCTAAAGTGACATCAGTCTGATTAAGTAGTCCCAAAAGAGATCAGAAATTTTTGGTATTTGGAGAATATATATCAATAAAGTATATCACTTATCTAAAATAACTAATCTTAGCAACTAGTAATACAAAAGGTTTCTTCTAAGGAGCCAATGAAGTTTAAAATAATTGATATAAGAAGCAAAAAGAAAGGAGAAATATGTGCCCAAGAAAGTAATTGAAGCTTATACTATATTGGAATTTAATTTCATGGGTTATCCAAGAAGGTGTCATTCACCATCCGCCTCTTTAAAAGACTTACTATAGTATTACCAATCAGATAACCTGGAAGAATTGAAAGCAGACATTCAGAGGAATATTTGTTTCAGTATGACCATGGCAGCGCTGTTCACAATAACTAAAAGGCAGAATGGCCCAAATAGACAACAATAGTGAGACAGCAAAACCCCATGTGTAAATGTGACACATGGGCATCACAGCAAGACAGGAATGTGACTGTGGCTAAGTCACCTGGGCCAGGACATGCAGACATTTCAAGAAAAACATTTAGCAAACAAAAGTCTCAATAGGAATTACTGTGAAACTTAATAAGAAGCTCAAACTAGTTAAGATGAAATTATTATAAGAGAATGCTAAGAGGTATTTTAGATGAGTAAGGTATACACAAATGTATAAAATGACAATAAAACGTTTTGACATGTTTGGACAGCAGATGAAAGACACAAATGACTTCTCAGAAAACTGTATATATATATATATATATATATATGGATGGATATACACATGTATGACAATCTCACCAATAACCCAATACCATTACTAACTGTATCTCTCTGGCTTATGGCCCACACACAAGAAAACTCAGCACACTACTTCTCAGTTCCTGAAGAAGTGGAGGTACCAACCTCCACTGGATGTTCGTCCACACAAATTCAACCCAGGCTTTGTCTCACACCCAGCAAGCCTATTTTCAGATGGAAAGTGGAAGGCATTTGTATTAGTCAGGATCTTGAAAGGAAGGCTACTGATAATATTCATAAGGGTGTAGGGGAGGGGGTGGCTGTCTGTCTGTCTGTGTGCCTGTGTCTGTCTGTGTGTGTATGTTTGTACGTGTGCATGTGCGTGTACGTGTGCATGTGTATGTGTGTGTGTGTGTGATATTCAAAGGAGATTTATCAAAGTAGGTTAGAGGCTACAGTCCAACTAATCTACCAATGGAAAGGCCAAGAATCCAGTAGTTGCCCAGAAGTCTCAGAAGTACAAGAGTCTCTGGGCTAGAGTCCCAGAGGACTCTTAGAGAGCTGCTGATCTTCAATCTACATTGAAACCCTGAAGTAGTAGGTTCTAATATCAGTGAAGGAATCCCTCAGCAGAAGCATAAATGAACTTGCCTGGAAGAGTGAGGGCAAGCAGGCAAAATGCAAAAGCTTCCTTTTTCGACATCCTTTATGTAGGCTGCCACCAGAATGTGGGGCCAAGATTTGGGGGGGGGGGGGGTCTTCCCACCTCAAATGATCTAATCAAGAAAATCCCTCACAGGCATGTCTGTGTGCTTGGGTTTCAGTCAATTCCAAAATATAATCAGGTTGACAATTGTCATGGTTTGAATGAGAATGGCTACCACAGAGTTATATATTTAAATACCTGGCCCCTAGTCGGTAGAACTGTTAGGAACAGATTCTGTGGTATGGCCTTGTTGGAGGAGGTTTGTCATCAGGGGTGGAATTTGAGGTTTTAAAATCCCATGCCCCATCCAGTCATCCCCCCAACCCCTGTTCCTTCCCTCTCTCTCATCCTGACTGCCTACTTGCTGCCAAGTTTCTCACCATAATGGTCATGGACTCACCCTCAGGATTAGGTTTTAAGCAATGAATCCACTCAAGCATTCCAATTTCTCTAAAGCTTAAAATCCTTCCATCAGCGCTAAACAAAGGTGCATCAGGCATTTCTACCTCATTCTCAGTAGGCCACCTTTTCCCAAATACTTGAGCCACAACCAATCAAATAAACTCAATGGGCCTAAATTGATAAACTCAGCCTGATCCAACTTTATGTTCCATTTACCATTATTTCATACCCTTAGAATCTATTGTCATATATATTCCCAGGTTTCTGCTTAAATGAATTAGCAGACTCATTGAGTTCTTTAGTGGCATGGCACACCTCCTCATAGGTCACACTTTCTATTTTGCCTCTAGATGATTCCTTAGCCCTGAGTCTAGTTATAGGTCTAGAAACAGTGATCAGTGGTTTCTGAGGGACAACAGCAGCAGTCTGACATCTGTAATCTTCAGAGGAGACAGAATTCACTCTCTTAGACAAAGGCAAAGAGGGCAACACTGCAAAGCCTGGGAATAGAGGTACAGAGGCATCTGACTGCTGAGTGTGCACAGACAATTTTTTTGCACAAAGTGGGCTCCCTGGAATCTGATAATCAATGCCTTAAACCTGCTTAGGCTCCTCCACACATAATTATCCCAAGTCACAGAAACCCATTCGTTTTCAATAAGTGTATTTGGTTTAACTCCTGACACTCTATAAGGTTGGCAATTAAATTTGAATTATACCTCAGCTAACTGTATAGTGAAGGCTTGAGTTTAGTTCCTGTGATTTGAGCTCTATGAATGCAGGAGAAAAGATTCTTTGCACTGCACACTTAGAAACCTTTAGGTTATTTATGTGTATTGGGAACTAATCAATTCTATTCAGTTTATTTTTTCTTTTGTAACCCTGTTCAAATATGCTATAAGGAACCGACCAACATCACTGTTTTCCCTCTCTGTCGTATTTGAGGAGTCTTTAGTGACGGTCGGTTCCATCCCTCTGAAGTACAAGTTCCAGATCCCACTGATCCCACTAGAAAAACTCATCCTTGCAATTCTCCTTCTATAGAACCTCCCTGTGGATCAGAGAAATGAAGGGCCTCATAGTGACTTCAGTGTTGTTGCTTTCTGAATTGCATCTGCGAGAGAAAGGGGCAGTTCACATGCTGAGCACTATAGGATATAAGCTGGCTATAGTTCCTATCTTTCAAACAAACAAGCCTTGGAGGTGGGGCAGTCCTAACATTAATAGAAGCTTGGCTAAGGGTTATGTGGCAGCTGCTGGCTTTCTGTTTTTGGAAGTCATATCTGTGCCTATCACCTTGGTGCGCATTTGAAATCATTCTAGGAGGTGAGGTATAAGCTGACCAGCTGCAGAATTTGAGTAGTTCTGCCTTACCGGAACTGTAAAGCTTAGAACTGCAACTGCAAAAGTGTCTGCTGGGCCTTGAAGAACAGCATTCAGCACTTGGGACAAAGTGCATCTTTGTCCCAAGCAACATCTGAGTCGTCCATCTATTGTCATCCTTCCTGAACCACAGAACTGCAGTGCCTTCTACTGACTCATGGAGCAAACCACAGTTCAGTAATGAGAAAGCAAGTGCTTTGCTCCCTTCAGAATGAGCTTTGTGCAAAATGCCCATGAATCTGGAAAGTTAAGGATCTGAAGAAGTGTCATAGGCTGGGTGATCTAAATCTGAAGAGGAAAAAAGCTCACCAATGTCAGATGCTGTGAAAATACGAAAATCTGAATTGGAGCCACTCACACTGGGGCATAAGGAGTCTGATGGGAAAATTCAATGAGAAATTCAAGTGGCTTAAGTGTCTTCAATGATCTAATTCTAAGCATGATAATTATTAAGTGGACTTAATAGATTGCATAACTCCTGCTGGCCATGTAGTAATCCACACATACTTGGTGCAAGTTCCATCTATTCTTTCAAAGATGCTTTCTACTGAGCTAGGCTACAATGTTCAGTGTGTATTTATTCGATGCATACACATTCAAAAACATCCACGGAAACTTAGGCACATTGTTATTTCTTTTCTAAGCTATCAAACTACCCATTTAAAAAGCCTCATATTTATTTGTATTTGAATATTTTTCTAATTGATTCCACATGTAGAATTAATTATAAAGTATAAAAGACATCAAGTCATAACTAACTTATGACCACTTTCTTTTAACATTAACTTATATTAGGTATTTACTATGTAATAGCTGATTCATTCTGTTGAAAACCACTGGCAAAAAGAAAAGGTGTTCTGTTGGTATATGATTGTTCTTGGGAGTCAGTGAGACGGCCTCTGTTACAAAGGCCTGACAACCTGAGCTTGATTTCCAAATCCTCAGAATCCACAAGAAGGCGGAAGGGGAGAACTGACCTCTGGCTTCCATATATGTGCTATAACATGGCTACTATGGCATGCATGTATCTGTGCCACACACATACACAAATAAACACATGTTCGCGCATAAGATTTTACAAGAAAATCTATTTTTTAAGTTCTTAGTCCTTGAAGAGACTACTAAGAAGTAGGAAGACAGAATTATATGAGGTTATCTACAAGTGCTTAAAGTTCTTATACTATAAGCTTTGTTGCTTAATTAGAGAAGTAAGAGAAAGAAAATGCATACAGGGAACATAATATCCTTATTGTGTGGACACTCAGGCAAGCCTTGAACTCTATAATGAGCATACAGAAGTATTATACTATGTGCAAAATTGAAATGTTTTCTATTAATTAAAAAGTCTTTGCCCCAGGACCCTTCAAAGGTCCCAGAGTAAAGGCCTCTGTCTGCCAGTATAAAGACAAATGGACTCGTATGACGTGCCACCACCATCTAAGCATTTAAAGATGGCTGATGCCCTGTGTTGTTTCTACAAATAAATGTGAAACATAATTTAAAGAAAGAAAGAAATAAAAAAGAACAAAAAAGAAAGAGGGAGAAGGCGATGGAAAAGGAAGAAAAACAAAACAAAAGAAAAAGAGAAAAGAAAATCCTAACCTCAATACCCTGAAGTTTTAAGATAGTGCCTTTAGATTAGTATGAACACAGAGCCATCATGATAGGGTTGGTAGCAGTTGTGTGGCTTTTCCTGAGGAGAGGGGAACAAACATCTACTGTCTCTGGGTAGGGTAATGATGACAGACCAAAGAAGTTATTCTACCAATAGCAATTGCTTCCCCACTGTGACCTATGAATTCTCTATGAATTCTATAAGGTTTTGCCCCAGCTTACAGTATCAGACAAGAAGTCCCTCATGTAAAGCAGAAATTAAATCCATCCAGAGA
>CM052713.1:3348177-3364074 GCA_028551405.1 Uromys caudimaculatus
AGAGAGAGAGAGAGAGAGAGAGAGAGAGAGAGAGAGTTCACTGAGCCTTTGGGGCACCTGAGAAGTCTCCTATCCCCAAAGGACATTCTATCCCTACCTCTACACCCACCTTCGTTAGACATGCAGATCCTGAACCATACAGGTTAGCTTCCCTTTCCCCTCCCATCTTCCCTGCTCATTGATGTTGAAGATTGGTTCTAGGGCTTTGATTCAGTCAAGAATCTGTGTGTCCAGACACTAAAGGTCCTTGTCCCCAGTTGGTTTTTGATTGATCAATAAAGATGCCAATGGCTAATGGTTGAGCACAGGGCAGAACACAGAGAGGAAGGGAAAAGGATCGACATGACTCGAGGTAGAAAGGTGGGACACAAGAGCAGCAGGAAATAAATCCAGCCAGCCATGTGAGACTTTGGGTAGGTGGCCACTGGCCTCTTCCCCAGTTGGGCCTGGAGTAGCAGAGGGAGGTTTAGGAGTGCACCGCCTTGAGGTATCCAAGGCATTTTAAAAATGAGCTAATGTGTGTGTGTGTTTCATTTGCAGATAGCTCTGGAACAGGTGTGCAAGTGCAATCAGCCTGGAGCCAAAGCAGTGAAGCAAAAATCTGCTGCTACATACTAAACCTTCTGGGGTACCTCAAGCTGCTCTGAGCAGCCTGCTGTCCCAGATAGACCTCCATTCACCCACCACTTCTCTGCTCACCTTCATCCACCTGTGGCTCCTGAACTATACAGACCTGATAATCTGGAACTATACAGTCCAAGGATACCCATGAGAGGTTTGCCACACCGGGACTATCAAGGTCAAACCAGGACCAAATAGCTGCTTTATGAACACGTATCAAGAAAAAAGGCGTTTGGTAGAACAATAGCTGTTTACCATACACCAGATATGTTAATCTGATCAAGTAAGGACACTACATTTGGTAAAGTAGCTGCAGTCAGAGTCACTATTTGATTGAGTTTTTGATAATTAGTTGTCATTCTCCATGATCCATCCTTCTATCTGCACTGGCCAGATAGAAGGGTTAAAGGGAGATGCAGTGGGAATCCCCACCACTGCATTTCTCAAGTCATTGATGGTGGCACTAATTTCTGCAATTCCTTCAGGGATGCAATATTGTCTTTCATTCACTGTTTTCCCTGGAGGCAACTCACAAGGCTTCCATTTAGCCTTGCCAACCATAATAGCCCTCACTCAACATGTTAGGGAACAAATGTAAGAATTCTTCCAACTTCTAAGTATATCCATCCTAACTATACGTTATGGGACTTGGGAAATAACCATAGGATAAGGTCAGGGACCCACTGGACCTACCTGAAGTGAGTCAGACAACAATTGAAACTGCATTAATCACCTGACTTCCAGGACCTTTAACATGGGCCACAATGTTTCTTGGGGTCTCCTGGAATCAGTATCAGTTCAGAATCACTATTCAATAGACCCAGAAAGTCTGATTGTTTCCTTTCCCCCAGTGTACAATTATGCTTATAAAAAGTGGTAGGTCGCTGTGGGGAAGAACCAGACAAAGGCTAACAATAAAACTTTTAGGTGTTTTATCAAGGCCCTTCCTCAGGGGAACCTGGCCATCCCTTCATTCAACAAGGCTGCAAACTGACTCAAGGAAATTGGTTCCGAGGCCAAGGTTCCCTTTTCCATGATTCAATGCAGCCTTTGTTTCATTTGTTTGAGAATTTTTCCACTTATACAAATCAAACAAACTTCAGTAGTCTATTTCAAGCCTGGAAACACCAAGATTAGCCAGTACCAAACATCCATACAAGTCATGCCTTTATAAAATTCACTTTGCTTATGCTGACCATTACAGGTCAGGCCATTATGGACATTGCTTATCTGTGTTGTTATTGTAGTATAGCAATTATCTGTGTAGTTCTTGTAATGGTACAATAACTATGATTACCTTGCCTTTGATGATTCAGTGCTGCCACTGACTTCAGGGCCCAATTAAACCATTTGCACTTAATTAATCCAACCAAGCAGTGTCTCCAACACTAAGGTCTGACACAAGGAAAAGGGCAACAACACGGCTCTTCAAATTTGCTGGTTCCCCTCTCAACATTTTTGTGTCTTATAGGATTAGTGAAGGCATGTTTTCTGGACATTCCCATTGTAGAGGATTAGGTTTTACACAGCATACCCACTCTAGCTGTACTGACTGGTTTTGTGTGTCAACTTGACATAAGCTGGAGTTATCACAGAGAAAGGAGCCTCAGTTGAGGAAATGCCTCCATAAGACCGAGTTGTAAGGCATTTTCTCAATTAGTAATCAAAGGGGAGGGGCTCAGCCCATTATGGATATTGCTATCCCTGGGTTGGTGGTCCTGGGTTCTATAAGAAAGCAAACTGAGCAAGGCAGGGGAAGCAAGGCAGTAAAAAGCATTCCTCCGAACTTTGAAGCGACCCAGTGGTTCTGCCCGATACGCCCTGCTTGAAACACCATGGTGGCATACTGGCGACAGGCTGGACTCAGTTACATTCAGTTCTCCCACATCTGTGCAAAAGCAGTGAGGGATGCCTTGAAGACCAAGTTCAAAGCGAACGCTGAGAAGACTTCAGGCAGCAGCATAAAAACTGTAAAGGTGAAGGAGTAGCTGAACCTGACTGAAGCCTGAAGTGCTGAGTCTTCAGGATGAAGCACGTGGACACCTATTACAGCAGATGGAAAATAGCCTCACCTCCTGGGGACAGACGACACATCTTGTTGATAAATTGACTATGCCAATGAAATAGCATGGTTCATTCACAAGAGGAAGAGGAGGAGGAGGAGAAGAGGAAGAGGAAGAAGAAGAGAAGGAGGAGGAAGAGGAGAAAAGAAGAAGAAGAAGAAGAAGAAGAAGAAGAAGAAGAAGAAGAAGAAGAAGAAGAAGAAGAAGAAGAAGCAGAAGCAGAAGCAGAAGCAGAAGCAGAAGCAGAAGCAGAAGCAGAAGCAGAAGCAGAAGCAGAAGCAGAAGCAGAAGCAGCAACATTCCTCCACCGGCCTCTGCATCAGCTCCTGCTTCCATGTTCCTGCCCAGTGTGAGTTCCTGTCCTGATTTCCTTTGGTGATGAACAGCAATGTGGAAGTATAAGCTGAATAAACACTTTCCTCCCCAACTTGCTCCTTGATCATGATGTTTTGTGCAGGAATACAAATCCTGACTAAGTCACTACCATTGCAATTTCCCTGGGCCTTCAATTCCCTTCATCAACACTAAGCCAAAGGATATCAGGCCTCTTCAGTTCCTTTTCAGTAGGCCATCTTTTAATAATGATTTTAGCCATTCAAACAAACTTTTTTGGGGGGAGGGGGTATATTCACTGTGAGGATTTTTTTTGTTTGTTTTGTTTTTAGGTTTTTTTTTTTTTTTGATACTTTATTAACATTTCAAATGTTTTCCCCCTTCCCAGGTTTCCCCTTTGGAAACCCCCTATCCTATCCCCTCTCCCCCTGCCTCTATGAGGGTATTCCACCACCCACCCACCCCCTCCCATCTTCCCTTCCTGGCATTCCCCTATACTGGGGCATCTAACACCCTCAGACCCAAGGGCCTCTCCTCCCACTGATGGCCAACAAGGCCCTCCTCTGCCACACATGTGGCCAGCACCATGGGTCCCTCCATGTGTATTCTTTCGTTGGTGGTTCAGTCTCCAGGAGCACCAGGGTGGGGATCTGGCCAGTTGCCACTGTTGCTCCCTCCATGGGACTGCAAACTCCCTCAGCTCCTTCAGTCCCTTCTCCAACTCCTCCATCTGGGACCCCACGCTCAGTCCAAAGGTTGCTGTGAATTGAAATTTGGGTATTCTGAACTTTTGGGCTAATATCCACTTATCAGTGAATACATACTGTGTCAAACAAACTTTTGACACATATTTTAACGAGTGAGCTTCCATATTAAATCTATTATCTCCATTCAGAAGGCCTATACTAACTAATAAACTCAAGTCTGATCCAGTTTTACTTTCCTTCCACCATTATCCCACACTTTTAAAATACATTCCCACACACATTCCCCAAACATCTGTTTACATAAATTACCAAAACTAATTAAACTCTTTAGTATTGTAGCATACCTCCTTGTGAACGATGCCTTCTATTTCCCCTCTAGGAGTCTGCTTTGCCTTAACTTTAGTTATAGGTCTAGAGGCCACTATTGGAGGGTACTGAGGGACATCAGTATTGTCTTGCCTAGCATTTCCTTCAAAGGTCAATGCTGGCTTATCAGACTATAAAGGTTTAATTTCTTCAGTTAAAGGTGAAAAGGGCAATAGTTCAAGGGGTGGTACTAGGTGAGATAAACCTTGAGAATCTGAGGGTTTAAAGTTCTCCCCTCAACCACACATCTCCATCCCAAGTTCCCAGTCTTTACCAACTAATGCCCTCCCTTTAACTCTGAACACCCCTTGAATCTGGGACTTGAAATTTTGCTCTAATTCAGCCAACCTTATAATGAGGGCTTCAGTTTGATTATCCTCAACTTGAGTTCTTGGCTACTGAGAAAAAGGTTCTCTTCCAGGGCACGCTTAGAAACCTTTACAATCTTAAGTGTAGACTGTGTGTGTATATCTGCTGCCAATTTTATCAGTGAGTTCATTGTTGATCTTAGGTGCTAGAAGTTTGTTAGTTTTATCACAGTACTCACTCTTTTCCTTTGTCAATTTATTCAGAGATGCTAGGAGCAACTACCTATCATTATCATTTTCCTTATTTTTCCACAAACTGTCAAGTTTTATATACAGAGTCACCAAATGTTGCCAGTCACAATTGGAGAATCGGGATAATCAAATACATTTGTCCCCTTAAGTTTGTAAAATAAGTCTCATCATGGCTTTCAGAACTCTCCACACTCCAAGAAGAAGCTTCAATAACTGGAAAGACTTTAGTAACCATAGGTGTTGACAAATTCCAGATACTTAAAATATTCATCCTTATACTTCTTTGCTCTAGAGCCACTTCTGGTACTAAACTTTGATTTATTTAAGGTTCTCTAGAGTAACAGAACTTATAAAATTAATCTCTCTTCATATATCTCCATATCTCCACTATATATGTATATATATACACATATATGTGTGTGTGTATGTATATATACACATATATGTATATATATACATACATACATATATGTGTGTGTGTGTGTGTGTGTGTGTGTGTGTGTGTGTGTGTGTGTAGTGCCAGTACCCACAGACCTATGTATGCCTCAAGCCCAGCATTGCAGAGCAGAGACAGGCAGGTCCTGAGAATTTGCTGGGCAAACAGCCTAATATTGAAGAGTTCTTTTATTCCATTTTGTTTCTACTCAGAAACTAGGCCATAAACTATTTGCTATCCATCCTAGGTGTAAGGTACTATACTTCTGCAGCTGATCTGGTTGTCTGGGTTGCTCTGAGGGGAGAAGCTGCTGTCTCTGGTTTAGAACCTCAAGGTAAAGCATGAGGCTAGGTAAAGCAGTCTTTGTTCTATCTCATCAGGGAATTGCACTTCTCTAAGTCTCAGAAAGAAAGTGGAGGAAGGCCTGTCTCTGCCCTTTATTCTCAGCACTTGTATAACTTTCAGAGTGTGTGTTCACATGGTAAAAAGTTCACTAGAAGTTTGCACCTAAATTCAGGTAATAAATTGAATAAGAGGTTTATAACAGAGAATGTCTACATGTGTTTCTACTAGGAGTAATTATCTGGCTAAAAATTCATCATTTTTTTCTAGCTTACAAGTTCACAGAAAGTTAAAGACCATAACTAAGCTGTCCTTGAAGTTTTGTATAGATAAATCCTGCCAATATCTTATGTCCTGTTTTTGCACCTGTGGTGTATATCTTCTTTATGACCTTCAGTTAATGGTTTTGTAACCCCTTGGAATGTGCCCTAGGTTTTAGAAGTCTGTTGTTATCTCAGAAGCAATTAAGCAGTTCTGTTATAAAAGTGGCTCAAATGTCTTTGTCTTCATTGCCATTCTGAAATGATGGGTGACCCTAGCAGGCTAGTTGTTTCTACAAAATAAATGCTTTTTGTTTTTGCATACTATCTGAGTCTGGGGTCTTCCTTCAGCAAATCACAGACCCTTACAATATAAACCTCCAGTTTCCAGTTCAGTAACAAACCTTGTCTAAAGGCAAAAGAACAGAGAATATAGAAGAAGACCTTATCCCTCCACTAGGAGTTCTGTCTGGCTACAGGAAGTGGCCACTTCAGGCTCCATATAGCCCATTACTAGGAGTCTCAGCTAGAGTTATCCCCATAGATTCCCTGGGGCCTTGCCTCTCCCAGGTCTCTGGCAAGTCGTAGAGATGCAGCACCAACACCAGTTTCTGTTCTCTTTCCCCTGCACTCCTTACACCTGATGCCATTCCCCTGCCTTATCCCCCTCCACATCTCCTCTCCCACCCAGTTCCTTCCATTCATCCACCTCTGATATCTATTTTATTTCCCCCTTCTAAGAAAAATTCAAGCATTGTTCCTTAGGCCCTCATTGTACTTTAGTTTCTTTAGGTATATGAATTGTATTGTGGTTATCCTGTACTTTATAGCTAATATCCACTTACAAGTGAGTACACACCATGAATGTCCTTTGGGGTCCAGGTTACCTCATTCAGGATGATATTTTCTATTTCTATACATTTGCCAGAAAAAATTCATAATATCCTGTTTTTAATAGCTGCGTAGTATTCCATTTTAAGAGTCATCTCATGGGCAAGAACCAATTCCTAACACTATTAATGATACTCTGTAATGCTTACAGACAGCATAATTTTCCTCTGAGAAGCTCCTCCCAGTGGCTGATGAAAACAGATGTAGATATCCACAGCCAAACATTAGAAGGAGCTTGGGGAGTCTCAAGGAAGAGTTGGGGAAGTATTGAAGGACTCAAAGAGGATAAGGACTCCACAGGAAGACCAACAGAGTCAATTAACCTGGACCTTTGGGGGCTCTACCAACCAAAGAGAGCGCATGGTCTGAACCTAGGATCCCCACACATTAGTAGCAGAAGTGTGTCTTGGTTTTCATGTGGGCCCCCCAACAATTGAAGCAGGGGTGTCCCTGAATCTGTTGCTTGACTATGGCTCCCATTCCCTACCTGGGCAAACTTGTGTGATCTCAGTGGGAGAGGATGTACCTAGTTCTGCAGTGACTTGATGTGCCAGGGTGGGGTAATACCTAGGGTGGCCTCCCCTTCTCAGAGGAGAAGAGGGGAGGAATGTAAGGAACAAGCTGGGAGGGGTACTGGGAGGAGAGGGGGGCCAATATTGGGCTGTAAATTGAATACATAAATAAATGAAAAAAAGATAAAGGAAGACACCCAACACTTCCTCTACCCTGCACATGTATGCATATCTACAAACACATTGACTTCATGCCTAGCCCAGACCACATAAGATTCTGTCTCATAAAAAATAATAATAATAAAGTTAAAATGGAAGAAACAGATTACTGAGTTAAAACTATAAAAATTAAAAACAACCCATGTAGAATTGTATATGTTTATAAAATCAGCATTTTATAGAGGCAGGGGAGGGGAAGGGGATAGGTGGTTTCCAAAGAGGACACCTATAAAGGAGGAAACATTGGAAATGTAAATAAAGTATCAAAAAAATAAAATAAAATTTTTAGAAAAAAAAATCAGCATTTTGGGAAGCAAAGGCATAAAGATTGCTGCAAGTTTGAGTCAAGACCATCCTGATCTATATGTGAATTCTAGGCCAGCCAGAGGTACATAATGAGACCTTGTCTTCACTAGTCAGAGCAAGGGAGGCCTCTTCCCTTTCTCAGTTCTTCAATTGCACTCAGCATTCAAAGACCTGGTCCATGCATGCCTCTTTCCTACAGAGCCCATTCACTGGGAAACTATATATGATTATTTGAATAGGTATGGGCCCCATACTTATTTGAATAGGTATGGCCCCCAACCACTCATGTGGTTGAATGCTTAGGGAGTGGCACTATGAGAAGGTGCAGCCTTGTTGGAAGTAGGTAAGGCCTTGTTGGAGAGAGGGAGTCACTGTAAGGGCAGGCTTTGAGATCTCCTATGCTCAAGCTCCACCCAGTGTTGAATTTAGTTTCCTCCTGGTTGCCAGAAGAACACAGTCCCCTTTTGCTACCTTCAGATTGAGATGTAGAACTCTCAACTCCTCCAGCATTATGTCTGCCTGGGTGCTGCCATGCTTCCTGCCACAATGATCATAGACTAAACCTCTGAAACTGTAAACCAGCCCCAATTAAATGTTTTCCTTTATAAGAGTTGCCTTGGTCATGGTATTTTTTAAATTTTCACATCACACTATTAATATTCCTTTCTTTCTTTCTTTCTTTCTTTCTTTCTTTCTTTCTTTCTTTCTTTCTTTCTTTTTTGAGACAGGGTTTCTCTGTGTAGCCCTGGCTATCCTGGAACTCACTCTGTAGACCAGGCTGGCCTCGAACTCAGAAATCCGCCTGCCTCTGCCTCCCAAGTGCTGGGATTAAAGTCATGCGCCACCACTGCCCGGCCACACTATTAATATTTCGATGTACTTTCCTCTCTCTTTGTTGTCCTGTTCTTGATTATGGATATAGTTCTAAATCCATTCAACCAGCGATATCTGTTGAACATCTTTGTGTGTCAGTCTTAAGCACTAGTAATAAAGGAATAAGGAAGCCCCTCCCACAGCTTATGTTTAGAAGTGACATAGTAACCAGCAGTAAATGTCAACATGTGACAGTTCTGAGAAAAGGAAAATGAACAGGACTGGAAGCAAAAACTGGCACCAACAGTCATTTTATGTCTCCTCTTCTGCTCTTCACTCAATCATTTAGAGTTGACACCATTTCTCTATGCTGTTTCCTTAAAGTTACTTTTTTGTTTGTTGACTTTGTCCTTTATTTTATGTACTTTCCCCCCAAAATCCACATATGTGAATGAGGCACAGCCTGGTATACCTGGCACTGGCCTTTGGAGGTACAAAATCCTAGACCTGGATACAGCGATTGTCAGTAGAAAGACCAGGAAACTTTCATATTTTCATTAATCCATGTTTTCAATCTATAACCTTATTCTGAGGCTGGAGAGATGGCTTACTAGTTAAGAACACTTGATGCTCTTGCAGAGGACCAAGGTTCAGTTCCCAGCACTAGCCCCACATGGCAGCTCACAACCATAACTTCAGTTTTAGAGAATCCAACATCCAAAATGCTGCTGTAGGCATTGTACATGTGTGGTACAGATACATACATGCAGGCAAAGTCTCAGGGTAGCCAAACTCACAAAAGTTCACATGCAATATGTATACCTTCAATTATGAGCAAAACTTAACTTCATTCAGAATGATCTGGGAATGTAAGGGATCACATAATTTGTGTATTTGTGTGTGTGTGTGTGTGTACACAACTACACTCACTCATGCATATGCATGTGTGTGGAAGCTAGAAGTTAACATTCAGTGTCTTTATCACACTGTACTTTGTAAAGATGGAATTTCTCACTAAACTTGGACCCTCCTATTTTTGCTATACTGAATAATAAGCCTGCCTATGTACCCTAGGGCTGAAATTAAAAGTACATTCTACTGTACCTGACTTTTACATAATTACTGGGGATGTGAACTTAGGTCCTCAGCTTGTACAGCAAACACTTTACCAAATGAGGCCCTGTGATGGTTTGAATACGCTTGGCCCAGGAAGTGGCACTAATAGGAGATGGGCCTTGTTGGTGTGGCCTTACTCCAAACTTCCTGGAAGACAGTTTTTCCTGGCTGTAGTCAGATCAAGATGTAGAGCTCTTGGCTCCTTCTCCAGCACCATGTCTGCTTGGACACTGCCATGCTTCTTGCCATGGTGATAATGGACTAAACCTCTGAAACTGTAAATCAGTCCAATTAAATGTTTGTCTTTATAAGAGTTGACTTGTTCACAGTGTCTTTTTACAGCAATGTAAACCCTAAGACAGCCCCCATATAACCTCTTTTATTTTTTTAATACTACTTGGCATGACAATGCACACGTTATGTTAAAGCTCTGGGGCAGAGGATTCAGCCTAAACTATATAATGAAAGGTTATCTAAAGAATAAAAAGAAAGTGTACTTGTTGGAACATGCCTGCCTGGCGCTGTGGAATGAAGCCCCACACGTCTGTCTCCAGGCGCTGTGGCTCTGGGTGGAACAGGAGACATGTGGGAAGTGGCCGCACATCTTCCCACAGAGTCTGATGGACAGGTGGGGGCTGTGGGAAGCTTTTGCAGGCCCTGCCTGTGAGTGGTGGAGGGGGCCATTCCCAGGGAATGTGCAACAGCCGTCTCCGTGGGTTCTCTAGCCCGGGGCACCGCAATCGCCGCAGGGTGCCGCAGACAGGCTAGTCAAAGCACAGCTGGGGTTCCTGCTGAGACCGGGTTTCAGCAGCTTGGGGTGCCAGGATAGCTGCTTAGGCTTGGGTGGATGAGTACTGTCTGGGTGACTCCTTAATCAGGAGCTGGATCCCTCGCTTCCCACAGCGGGTCCAGATGAAGAGACACTCCATAACTTTAAGATGTTTATTTTCATCGTGTGGAGTGGCATGGATGGAATTGTACACCCCCCCCCCCACACACACCTTTCTGGGAGAGGCAAGGCAGATATAGTAACTGGGAAGGGTCATGGCTAAGCCTCTAGGTGTCTCATTAACATGGCAGTGGCTTGGGGCTGTGTAGCCATGCCTCTACCTGAGGAGGGGTGGTATGTGACTGTACTGGAGCCAAAGCCTCCTGGGAGCATTGGCATAAAGTTTTCCTGTCCCTTGTGGATTGTTCCACTGGGTTGCCCAGATTTTACGCCTGTGCTCAACTGAGTGCCAGATTGCCTGTCACAGATCACTGCCTCACAAATTCCCCCTTTTTCTTTTTAAAGGGAGAGGTGTCATTTATAATGAAAATTTTGGGTAGGGTGGCAATATCAAAAGAAAACACAAGTTGGAGTGGTAGCACAACTAAGCCAGAGGGTAAGAAGGGTTAAGGGTGGGGGATCGGGAAGGCAAGGGATCATTGAATCAATTAATTGTTCCATGGATGGTACAGTTTGAGGGTAATAACATCAGTTTAAAACAACATTTGATTAATCTAGATAGACATCATGGTTTCCTTACTATCATATAGCTTCCCCCCAAGTTCAGTAGCCATTTGGCTTTGGCAAGAGAGTTCATCTGTAGCTGGAACTTTTCTCTGTGGGGCTGAGCACATGTCTCTGGATCTCAGTGTATGTCTTGGGAGTCTTCTTTCTGGAGGAAGGCAGCTTTGTAGTCCCAAGTAGGTCCCAGGAGATGGCGTTGTCTCCGCTGGATCTGTAGCAGCAAGCTTCTTTGGGGATAAGCCTATAGGAAAATCACAGAGGAGCAGAATCCCAGCAGGGGGATGTCTGCATTGGGTGAATAGCAAGTTAAGCCTGTAATGGTTTGCTTGGGAGCACATCATGGTCCTGGAAGTCATCTTTTAAGTCTGCTTTGGATAGCTGAGGAAGAAAAGTTTTCAGATTGGCACTAACAGTTTGTCTGTAAAAGGAAACTGGTTGTTAATTAAGGATTGAAGAAAGGTGATCCACATAGTTGATTTGACCTGTGGGAGTAGATTAGGTGACTTTTGAATCTTAAAAGAAATCTTAAACAAGTTGGAAGATTTTTTTTTTTTTTGGACATATATCATGAATGCTAGGGAGAAAAATAAACACTTAAATAAAGAAGCAAGAAAATTTTGAGTTGAGAAGCACAGAACACTGTTTCAGGTATTCCTGTTAGGGAGAAACAAGGCATGGGGTTTTTTTCCCTTTGTCTTGGTGGGCTTTTGGTGGGTTAGGGGAGGGGACACTCTGCCACTGGTGGCTGGGTATTCCCCATTTGTTTTTCTTAGCCTAAAAGCAGAAGAAAGGCCAACCTTGAAAGAAAAAAAAAACTTAGAGGAAAAAACATAGAGGCTTGATAGAACGGCCAGAGCGAAAGCTAGAAGCTCTGGGTTGTAACCAGGCCGGAGCCACCGCAATGACGCTGGGGGAAAGAAACTGGTCTTTTGGCCTGCAGGGACCTCAGGAAATTGCAGGTAAAGCTGCTGATGGGGGAGCAAGGTGCTCGGAGCCAGAGGTAAACAGGAGTCCTTGTGATGGGGGCTAGGAGGGGTAATTGGCCTCCTGGCCTGCAGGGGCCTCAAGAAATGGCATGTTAAGCTGCAGATGGAGGAAGCAAGGTGCTCAGAGTCTGAGCTGCTGTGGAAAGCAGATCCATTAGCTAAACAGGAGCCCTCACAGTGGAGACTGGGGGAGGGAAACTGGCCAAGAACACTTGGAGAGAGAAAGAGATTAAAGGAAGGCCCATTTGTACTCACGGTCCTTGAGCGATCTGGAATTTCGATGTGGGTGGGTCGACAGCTGGGGGTACACTTGAAGCTGGGTTTTGCCCCACATTGTTGGCACCAGATGTGGGAACAAGCCTGGCATGGTGGGATGAAGCCCCACATGTCTGTCCCTGGGCGCTGCAGCTCTGGGTGGGATAGGAGACACTCGGGAAAAGGCGTCTTCCCACACAGTCCAACGTGCAGGTCGGGGCTGCGGGAAGCCTTTGTGGGCCCTGACCGTGGGGGGGCAGAGGGGCCATTTTCAGGGAACACAAGGCAGCTGTCCCCATGGATTCTCTAGCCTGGGGCACCAGTCACTGCAGGGTGCCACAGACGGGCTAGACAACTTGTGGCGCCAGGCTAGCTGCTTAGGCTTGGGTGAATGGGTACCATCTGGGAGCACTGGGAAGCCCTCGGTGAGAAATTAGACAGAGCTCCTTAATTGAGGGCTGGATCCCTCACTTCCCATGGCGGGTCCAGATGAAAAGACACTGCATACTTCTTAGACGTTTATTTTCATCTTGTGGAGTGGCAGGGATGGAATTGTACCACGCCCCCCCCCAGCCTTTCTGGGGAGGCAAGGCAGATATAATAACTGGGAAGGGGTATGGCTAAGCCTTTAGGTGCCTCATTAACGTGGGGATGGCTTGGGGCCTCTACCTGAGGAGGGGTGGTGCATGACCGTACTGGAGCCAAAAGCCTTCTGGGAGCATTGGCATAAAGTTTTCTGGTCCCTTGTGGATTGTTCCACTGGGTTGCCCAGATTTTACACCTGTGCTCAACTGGGTGCCAGATTGCCTGTCACAGATCACTGCCCCACATGTACTGCCTGGTTTTGTGTGTCAACTTTACACAAGATAGAGTCATCAGAGAATAAGGTGATAAACTACAATGTTTTGGTCAGAGAGTTTCATCACGGCAATAGGAAAATTGATAGAAAAAAAAGGGATTTATTTCAGCTTAACAGTTCCACTGTATAGTCCATCACTGAGGAAAATAAATGCAGAAACTCAGGCAGGACAGGAACCTGG
This sequence comes from Uromys caudimaculatus, assembly GCA_028551405.1. Taxonomy (NCBI): domain Eukaryota; kingdom Metazoa; phylum Chordata; class Mammalia; order Rodentia; family Muridae; genus Uromys; species Uromys caudimaculatus. Next base: position 3,361,517 of record CM052713.1, read on the forward strand.
AGGCAGAAGTTGATGCAGAGGCCATGTAAGAGGGCTGTTTATTGGCTTGCTCCTCATGGCTTGCTCAGTTTGCTTTCTCATACACCTCAGGACCACCTACCTGAAGAGGAAACACCTCAAACAGGCTGGGTCCTCTGACATCAATCACAAATTATGAAAATGCACTAGACTTGCCTGAAGGCAAATCTTATGAAGGTATTTTCTTAATTAGAAGTACCTTTCTTCAAAAGACTCTAACTTATGTCAAGTTAGCCAGCACAATTGTGTAAGACTCTGCTACAAAACTGTCTTCTGAGCATGAAACAGATGTTTCACATAGGGTGTGGTTAACTATATAAGTCTTGTCCAATATCAGCCAGTAGAATTTCCAGTATGAATGGAGAAAAGGTTCATGAAGTTCCACTCTAGTTAAGGCTATTGGGAGTTGTTGGCTGCTGGGAGAGACAGCCAGAATATTTGTTATTCTTCCAAAAGACCCAAGTTCCAGGTATCTCACAACCATCTGTAACTCCAGCTCCAGGACATCTGGTGCCATTGGTGATCCATGGGCACATGCCCTTGGGTGCACATGCTCACATGCAGACACACAAACCTATATGTAATTAATAAGGAAAGGTTGCAGTTTAACAGTGATGTGTTGTGTGAAGTTAACAAGGGTCAATTGTACTGGATAGTTTTATGTTAACTTGATTCAAACTAAAGTCATCTAAGAGGAAGGAGCCTCAGTTGAGAAAATGCCTCCACAAGATTTGGCTATAGGCAAGCCTTTCTGGCATTTCCTTAATTAGTGATTGATGGGGGAGGACTCAGAATATTGTGTGTGGTATCATCCCTGGGCTGGTGGTCCTTGGTTCTATAACAAAGCAGTCTGAGCAAGCCAGAGTGAGCAAGCCAGTAAGAAGCACTCCTCAATGGCCATCAGTTCCTGCCTCCAGGTTCCTGTCCTGTTTGAACTTCTTTCCTAGCTTCCTTCAGTTATGGACTGCAGTATGGAAGTGTAAGCCAAATAAACCCTTTCCTCTCTAGATTGCTTTTGGTCATGGTTTTTCTCATAGAAATAGTAACCCTAACCAAGAAATGCCCCAACATTTTTCTATCTATAACAGACTCAAAACTAACAAAAGAACTCCACATGCCCAACTCTTATTGCAAAAATACCAACAATATGAAAACCAAGCCAGTATCTTTTAGAAAAACATGCCAGTTCTGTGGAAATGTTTCCGAATAAGATCTGCCTAGATGAATACCAGGACACAGAATTTAAAAGATCATAAAATTTATCGAATAATTCAAGAAGTCTAAATAAGACACAAAAACAATTCAATGAAATTGTAAAGAAAGCTGAAGGAGAATAAACACCCAAGTTATGCATAAGCATAACACTGATAAAAATAAAAATGGCAATCCAAGGTGTGAGAGTGAAGTTCGATAAGTAAATAGAAACACTGAAAAGAACTCAAGTTTAATTAAAGATGGAGTTAACATCAAACCTCTCAACCTCGAAACTCAAAAGGAAAGTCTTACAAGTAGAGTAAATGCAACATAAGATAGAATATCAGGGGGGACCTCAGCTTGGGCCACAGGGCTCCATAGCAAATTAGTGCCGGGACAAAGATACCCTCCCAGCAGCTTGGAAAAGCCGGGAGTGGGCCCAAGACAACCTCCACAGCTCACCAGGAACTGCTCCGAACCTGGGAGACACAGGGACAGAGAGGTAGGCGGGCATAGAAACCCCCTGGAGGCAGAGACCTCTGCCTGGGCCACCAGGAGTCCATAGCCAACTAGCGCCGGAAAAAGCTATCCTCCCAGGAGCTTGGGAAAGCAGTGAGTGGGGTTAAGGGGAGCAACACCTCTCACCCGGACCCACCCGGATCCGCCGGGACCCAGGACCTGAGAAGCAGGGGACACAAAATCTCTGAACCTTCCGGTTTCCATCTGTGGGCGAGACCTCTGCCTGGACCACCAGAAGGCCATAGCCAATGAACACCTGAAAAAGCTACCCTCCCAGGAGCTTGAGAAAGCTGTGAGTGGGATAAAGGGGAGCAACACCTCTCACCCGGACCCGACCGGATCCGCCGGGACCCAGGGCCTGAGAAGCCGTGGAACACAAAATCTCTGAACCTTCAGGTTCCCACCTGTGGGTGAAGACCTCTGCCTGGGCCATCAGGGGCCTTTGCCTGGGGACCCCAGCCTAGGCCACAAGGCTCCAGGACAGAGCGGGTATCCCAGGAGTGCTGACACACCTTTGAGCACAGGCAAAACCACCACTTCTCCTCAAACACATTGGACCAAGAGGGACCCTTGCAGACCCATCAGGGCATAGGAACCAAGGGCCAGCTGGGGACAAGATCTTTCCGATTTCCTTCTGCACCCCAGAGCACACCTGGTGCCACAGCTCTCCAAACCCAAACACCTCTCAGAGAGAGCTGATCTTCAAGGAGTACTGACACAGAGACCTGCAGGAGGGGCAAGCCACAACCAGACAGAGTAAGATGAGCTAACATCAGAGTCAACAAGATGGCAAAAGGCAAGGGTAAGAACATAAAGAACAGGTAGCC
>CM052713.1:3364574-3380833 GCA_028551405.1 Uromys caudimaculatus
AGATGTCCCTCATCAGAGGAATGGATACAGAAAATGTGGTACATTTACACAATGGAGTACTACTCAGCTATTAAAAACAATGACTTAATGAAATTTGCAGGCAAATGGATGGAACTTGAAAATATCATCCTGAACGAGGTAACTCAGTCACAAAAGAACGAACATGGTATGTACTCACTGATAAGCGGATATTAGCCCAAAAGTTGAGAATGTCCAAGTGTCACTTAACAGTAACCGCTGGACTGAGCGTGAGGTCCCAGATGGAGGGGTTGGAGAAAGGTCTGAAGGAGCTGAGGGTATTTGTAGCCCCATGGAGTGAGCAAGAGCGTCAATGGGCCCGAACCTCCCCCCCTCCCCCCCGGTCGTCTTGGAGTTCGGACCACCAACCAAAGAATATGCATCTATTGACCCATGGTTCGGACTACATATGTGGCAGAGGATGACCTCGATGGCCATCAGGGAGACAGGAGAGGCCCTTGGGTGCTAGAGGTCCCAGTAAAGGGGAATGTCAAGGTGGGAATATGGGGATGGGTGGGTGGGGTGGGAGGAGGAATTCCTTCACAGAGGGGGGGAGGGGGAGAGGACAGGGGGTTTCCAAAGTGGAGACTCAGAAAAGGGGAAACATTGGAAATGTAAATAAAGTATCAAAAATAAATTAAAAAAAAAAAGAAGTTAAAAGCCAGTAAAAAAAAAAATATATATATATATATATATATATCACGATAATGTTCTTGTAAAATAAACTGGTGAATGTTCCTTTTGTTTCTAATTTGAGGAATATTGGCTTTAACTTTTCATTGAAAGTCTGGTAGAAGTCAGTGTTAAAACTATCTGGCCCTAGACTTTTGGAGCAAAGACTTTTAGTTTCTGCTTTCCTTCACTAGGAGTAATAAATGTTTACATTACTTATCTGATCATGATTTAAATTTGGTAGGTGGTATGTATTGAGAAAATTATACATTTCATTTGGATTTTACAATTTGTTAAATTATAGCTCTTTAAAGTATGTCATCGTTCTCTGAATTTCCTTGGTATCTGTTCCATTTCTTTCTTATCTCTATTTTTTAAATTTGGAGCATCTCTCCCTGCCTGTTAGTTAATTTGGATAAGGGTTGGTCAATTTTATTGATTTTTCTCAAGGAACCAACTCTTTGTGAGGGGTGTATCAGACTGTCTGTGTGTGTGTGGGGTGTGTGTGTGTGTGTGTGTGTGTGTGTGTGTGTGTGTGTGTGTGTATTTCATTGATTTTTCCAGACAGATGTTTGATTATCTTTTGTCTTTATTGATTTTTTCAGTGAATCATTGATCATTCTGTAATGTGTGACTTAATCCCAATATTGACTTCTAGCTCTATTCCATTGTTCTTAGAAAGAATACACAGTATTATTTCAGTTTTCTCTATTTATTGAGACCTGATTTATGGCCTAAAATTGATATTTTTTTTATTAAGTTCTATGTGTTGCTGAGAAGAATGTGTATTCCTTAGTGTTTATGTGAACATTTCTGTAGATGTCTGTTAGGTCCTTTTGATTTTTTATATCCTTTAACTTTGCCATTTATATGATTACTTTTTATTCAGATGATTTGTCTATTGATAAGAGTGGATAGTTAAGTCTTTCACTATCATTATGATGAGATTAATCTGGGTCTTTATATCTTGTATCATTTTTTATGAAATGTGTACTTGTGCTGGGGATAATTTTCTTTTATTATTTTATTAAAAATATCTCAAGTGTCTTTGCCAGGAATTTTTCTTGCATGCCCCAAATTAATAAATTTAGGCTTTTCATGGTGCCCTCAAAATATTTCCTGTTCTGTTCATGTATTTTAAAATACATATTAATTTCTATGAGTGAATGATCTTAGTCATTGGCCTTGTCTTTACGACATGATTGATGTTCTGTCTTTCACAGAGCCCATTCTATTGCTGTGGTTTCTACTAACTTTTTCATTTGACTATTAGAGTATTTCATTTCTAGCTTCATTTCAGTTCGGGGGTTTCTTCAGTATTTCCATCTTGTATTAAAATCTATTTGCATATCCTTAATTGTCTCAGTTTTTCTTTAGTTGATATTTTCAGTTCACTATGTCCAAGTTTGAAAATGGGGAGGCAGTAACTTGGCACCTTCAGGAAGACTAAATTGGACAGAGGATCCCTTCTGGGAGGTGTTACAGTTGGTTGGTTTGCTGAGAGGGCTCGTAGAGTGAGGGAGTGATCAGACACAGCCCAAAATAAGTAAAAGGGCTTCATTGATGAGTCCACACAAGGCTAATCTACTAGTGGCTGGTCAACTGGATTGTGGTTCTCTGGTTTGGGTTTAGTTGGTCAAGGTATTTCTTTTTTTTCCAGAAGATATGGGCTCCCTACAGTGCTGTGTCCATTTCCCCTGAGTCAAGCTCTGGTGCTGAGTCTAAGGATACCCAGTTGGCAACACAAGCAATTTTAGCCCTTTGACTGGGATCTCTATCACTGAGAGATATGACCCTATGACTCAGATCTCTATCCCCAAAAGAGATGACCACAGTAGGAGAGTTGAGGACCCACATCAGTGGAGATTGTGACCCCTAGTGGGGACTAAAAGGACAGTTTTCCTTCAAGGAGAAAGAAATAAGAGCCCATTCTAAAGAGCCCTGACTGGATACTGTGAGTCTAGGCATGGACATTATTAATTTATGGGTCTCACACTGGGTTGAGTCACTTAGGCTTGAAAAATCTAGCAAGTCAAAAACATGAACAAGACATAGGGAAGGACAGTTAGCCTACAGCTGATAAAAAGCCAGACTTGTGAAACTCCTTGTCAAAGGAAAAATAGCTCTTCTTCCATCTGCCTGTCTTCTGAGTGTCCAACACCAGGAAGACCAACCAGCATCCTTGGTGTTTTGTCTGCTCTCTTTACTTCTCCAGCCCCAGGAAGCATGCCAGAGGCCCCTCAGCCTTAAGGAAGCAGTGCACAGTGGTTTTATTTATATCTAAAGAGATAAAGCCTTCATTTAGGAAATAGCTTTCCATGACTAACTAGGAAGACAGCCCTGATGCTGGTCCTTCATATCAATTACACAGTTTCAAGGTACTGGGTCCAAATGTTAAGAACAACAAAGATCCAACATTCTTCCTTCCTTCCTTCCTTCCTTCCTTCCTTCCTTCCTTCCTTCCTTCCTTCCTTCCTTCCTTCCTTCTTCCTCTTTCTTTCTTTTTTCTTTCTTTCTTTCTTTCTTTCTTTCTTTCTTTCTTTCTTTCTTTCTTTCTTTCTTTCTTTCTTTCTTTTTCAAATAGAAAAGTACAATAACTTGAGAGACTTAAATCCACACATTGGGAGTCTATTTGAAGGAGTGGAAGAAAAAAATACTGGACCTTCCTTAAAATTCAAGCAAATTGACTCAGAAAATGAGTAATTTTTAGAGCAAAATAAGCACCTATAGTGAACAACCCTTTTGTTTTGTTTTTTCTTTGAAAAGGATAAGTTTTTTAATCTTCTTAAGATCACATTTTGGTTTTTGCAATATAAGCTCATACTTCAAATACATTGGAAGTAAAATATATCTCAAATTAAGCCAGTCCCCCATTTATCAGTAAGCCATATCTCAAAGCAATGAGTCCTAATTTGGCTCTTTCGTTTTACACAACAAATAATGTAAATATAAGCAGAATCCACGGATACTGCCACCTGTTTATATAGAAATTTGGTATTCAATGTGGTACACTGTTTACATGTTTTCTAGAGAGGAAGAAATGGTGCCCCAGTCTCTTTCTTTGCTTCTTCCCAGCCTGGACACTAGGGTTGATCATGATCCTAGAATGATTCCAGATAGTGCCAAGTGAAAGCCAGTGCTGAGGGCTCGGTAAGAAACTCATTTTGAAGGCATGATCTGACCTTAGAGGAGCCCTCTGTAAAGCAGCAATGGTGCAGTACAATGGTGGAATACTAAATAATATCCACAGACTCATGCTTTCAACACTCAACATTTGCTAGTATTCTGAAGGCTTGCAGGCTGACTTATAGAAGCATGTTACTGAGGAGTAGGCTTTTGAAGAGTATGCTTGTTCACGTTTCTGGCTTTGTTTGCTCTATTTTCTGGTTGGTCATGATGTAAAAAGCAGTTGCTTATACTTCATCACTATAGCCAGAAACATGCCTACCACCAGTCCATCTCAGAACAATGGACCAAAGCTTTCTAGAATAGTGCTTCTCAACCTGTGGGTCTCAACCTCTTGGGAGTCAACCTACCCTTTGTCAGGAGTCATTTTTGATCATCCTGCATATCATATTTACATTAAGATTATAACAGTAGCAAAATTGCAGTTAAAGAAGTAGCAGCAAAAATAATTTTATGTTTCGGGTCACCACAACATGAGGAACTATATTAAAGGATCACAGTGTCAGGAAGCTTGAGAACCACGGCTCTAAAACCATTGGTCAAACTCAATCTTTCCTTCCTTAAGTTACTTTGTCAGGCATTTGGTCACAGAGAAGAGAAAAGGGACTCACATAGATGGTGATGCAGTCTCACTTGATGACTTTCTCTCAAGTGCTGCTGGAGTATCAGAGTGTAACCATTTAAGGCAGTCCTCTAGTCCAAAATGGTGCCTGACAACTCTGTCTTATGCACCAGTTCAGTCTGAAATGGTGACCTAGAACAAGATGTTAAATCCAGCCTGAAGCAGGGATCCATTATAATGTACTAATCACATTGGAGAAAATATTGTGGCTAGAATGTGGTTTGAATTTGTGCCCAGCTGTGAGGGTTCATGTGTGCCCACTATTGGCATGTAAATGGTAAAATCTTGTTGGGGGAGGTTCTTGGACAATTGGTGCCACTGCCCTCCAAAGGGATTAAAGCGGCTTTCCTGGGATTCTAAGTTAGTCCATGAGAAAAATCAATTGTTTAGATAGTGGTCCTGAGCTCTGAGTCACTTCTCTGTGTTTTTGCAATGTGAGCTCTCCCTCAGAGAGCTCTTGTAATTCCAGAATGAAACCCCATAGGGCATCACAGCAGTGGGCCTGAATGGTCTCTGGCAAAGAAGTCCTGCAAAAAGAGCCAGTATAATGATGCCCCCCCCGCCCCCCCCACACACAGGGTGCTTTAGAAGCTCTATCCTCAGGCAACTGTTCTGCTCATCCACACCTCTCTCCTCATCTCCTTTTGTAAACAATGCCTTGACCAGGACCAGTCAAGAACTGATTTCCCAGTGCTGAGCTACAGACCAGAGCTGGTGGGAAGTTCCAGAGTGCCCTTCTAGGAGAATCAGCCAACAACTCAAGTTTCCCTGCTAGAGTCACAGCGACAGGACTCCTTGTCTGTACAATGAATCAAAACTCTTCCTATCTTCTTTAATGGGAGCATGTTATTAACTGACAAAGCTACAGATGCTCTTGACTTACTAGGGCTCAAATGGGAAAGTTAGTCTATTTAAAGTGTCTGGAAAGAACACTGCAGCAAGATGTTGTGAGTGACCAGCTACAAACTCAAGGGAGAACCAGACAACTGAGTTCTTAGATCTCTATCACAGTTAGCCCTCTGAGTGTCCACATATCTTCTGACAATACACAAAACCACCATCTTCCTACAGTATATACTCCACAGGTATACTACTTGCAGTTCCACTCTTGAACCTTTAAATCCATAACATGTGGTACATTGGCTTCCTTCTCTGTCTTCCCCATCCTTGAAGGAACAGGGTTCATGAGCGAACATTGATCTTTGAGAAACCTTTCCAGGTTGGGCCTTGGCTGGACTTCAATTTCTTTATCATCAGAATCCTCCAATGCCCTATACCTAGGGAATATTCATTTTCCAAACCTGTTTTCTACTCTGTTTCTCTCCAATCTGTTTTCCAGTAAGACATTGAATTGGATTCTGGCTCAAGTTTCTAAAAATTCTAACAACTTGTATCTTGGTCCTGGGCATAGTATGTTGAGCTATAGTGACTGCACAAGGTATTATGAAGTGCTTTCACTTCCCAGTCCTACAGCTGGGTGTCAGAGGATGCTCCCATATTAGAAGCCTAGTCCTCACTTCACCGCTGTGTGAAGCAAAGCTGGAGGCAATGCCTTCACTGAACCTCGGCTATATGTTTTCTGAAAGTCAGAGGAGCTTGGGCCCTCCACTTACCACCTACACTGGCCTCTGAGAAACAGAATTCCATGGTAGAACATCCTTGTGATTCTTCAGCCCACAAGAGTAAAAAAGAAAATAGAGGGTCAATATCATGGTTGTCCAGCTTGAGTTTGGTGTCAGACATCAATCTGTAACAAGTGTGGAAAGGTTGCAGTTCTCAGGGCCCACATTTCCCTCCTTTGTGCTGTCATTAAATCCATTCCCTAATACACAAGTGAGAGCTCCCACTCAGCCAAATGCTGCCTGAGACACTTGTGATTTACCACCATGGAGCTCAATCTTGGAACTAGAGAAATTTACAAACTAATAAACTGCTCTGGAAATGTATACATACTCCTTTCTATCAGTTGTTTTTCTCTCCAAAAGATGTTCCTGTATGATACAGCTTTAAGTTTTCAACTCTGTCATATTTTCTAAACTATGATCTTTTCCATTTACTTTAGGGGGTGTGGCAATCCCCTTTACTGGAGTGAAAGCTAAACAATGTGGTTTGGATTTAGTGTTCCCACCCATGCATCACCATGAAAATGTTTGTCTCAGCAATCATGTCATTATTGTTAGTGGTCGCAGCTGTTCAACTCTCCCTTCATATGTGAATGGAGATTTGCTGTGTCCCTTTATAAGAGGAAAAGGTGGCTGTGCCAGAGATGAAATACTAGCAATGTCCTAAACATAGGTACTGTGGAAGCCACTCTCAAGTTCTTACACTTAAGAAAACCCCAATTCTGCATAACTGACCTTGCATGGGCCCAGTACAAAGGCATTGGCATGAAACAAAATATTGTGTGAATGATACTGGATGTCCTGAGCCAGACTGACTGGCTGACTGGACCTTATTCGTTCAGACTATGGTCACTAGTCAACAGAGTCTAGGATATTGGCATAGCCTGTTGGCTATGGGCTTGTTCTCAAATTAATCTTACTGTGTATTCTCATAAGGAGAGTATCCTGGGAAAAGAATTGTTCAAACATTAGTTGATGGAGGTTTTGTGAATTTCTGGAGGAAAAGGCTGCCTGTAGGTCTTCAACTCTCTGCAGAAGAAGGTTACAGATGCCTAAGTCCCACAGAGCTCTGCATTCTGCTCTCATCAGCTCAGTCAGAGCCAAAGTCTGCACCAAATACTTGCAAGATAAGAAAACGCTCTGCATTCTGGGCTGTGTGCCAGCACCATATACACAGACTTCTGGCATTTCCCTCACCACCCGCTAACTGCATCTTGTTGAACTACAGAGCCTACTCCTGCCTAGCTTTCCTTGCCTTGATATTTTTCAAAGAAAATAACCATATTACTATTACTATCCACAAATACGATGTAATTCTGTCAATCATTAAAATTAGTGACACAAACTGGATGGACTAAAACAAAATATTGTTGTCTGAAAAAAATTAGTGAAAAATATATTTTTGTCTGAAAATTTTTGTAATGGTAGCATACATAAAATATAATCTTATTAATGGAATGATAACATTTCTATACTTACATTTGCATTCTTGTACACATGGGGACAGGAATATTCAAGAACAATGTTAAGCCAACCAGTTAAGAAGTAGTAACTAATTATGAATTTTGGGGATCTTGTTAGACTTTTATTTCCTTATATGGACTTATTTCTACATAGACACAAAAATGTGTAATTCACATAAAATATGTAAAGTTTATAATCAATACCTACTATTCTTTTAAAAAAGGAATTTTTTTTTTTCCAAAGAGATGACAAGATAAAGACAAAGGCTGCCATGGACACGAAGACAACCTGGTAGAGAGCTCCGGAATGCCCATCAGGGTAGGACTCTCCTACACTCTGGGCCTACAAGGAGCAGTCCCTCCAGTAATTATCAAAAGATGTGTGAGGGTAACAGCCACACAGGCTAGGGTGTTCTTCATGTACACTCTCAGATTCAGAACTTGGTGATACTATCTGGGAAGTGTTAGAAGGTGGAATCTTAACAACTCTGAGAGTTTCCCACATCTAGTTTTTGCTCTCTGTTTCATTCTTAGATTTGGAGATGTGATGTCCTAGTTTCCAGCTACCATACCTGGCCCTGGGTCATGCTCCCCCACTATGATAGACTCTTACCTCTCTGGAACTGTAAGGCAAACTAAGTCACTTTAGGTCATGGGATTTTATCACAGCCAAAGAAAAGCAATTGATACAAAGAACAAGGAGGGATTAAATAAAAATGGAAGATAGTCAGGGATGTAGGATGTGAATTCAGATTCCAAAGATAGATTGGTCCTGACTGACACAAATTTCCACAAAATTTAGTCTTCATAGCCATAAAACAAAGGTACTAATACTGTCCTTTTGGTGATACATAAGCCTATATAAGATCACCATTTAAAGTGATACGGTTGGGATGTAGTCAGTAGCATGGTGCTTGCTTACCTAGCATGCAAAAAGCCTTAGGTTCCTTCCCACCAGAAAATAATAAAGATGAAATATTTTAATCACTATCTCTCTATTTATGCCAAAATAGAGACTCACTGTAAGTATGCCTAGAGTCTTAAAACATATAACGAGCTATGTTTCCCTACAGAACAGGAAATACCCCACCTCTGTCCAAGCCTACCATTCTCACTACCCTTTTACAATTTCACTCCTCCATAGAAGAGGCCTTCCTGGACCAAGAAAGCTGGAGGAGATTCCAATCATTAGCATAGCAGATAAAAGCATCTCTCCATGGTTTGTTCTACCCCAGGCTAAATCTATTTCCTCAATGAGCCTCTCCATTTAAATAAGAATGTTGCATTCATCATGGGTCTTGTCCAGACTTGTCTCAAACTCCTAAATAACAAGCAATACTTTTGCCTCAGCTTCGTAAGTAGCTTACACAACAGGCATACACCACTGTGTCCAGGTTATAGCAAGAAACTTTGTAATTTGGACATCTGTAACTCAGTCAATGAGATGATGTAGAATTTTACTTGGTAGCACTTCTAAAAGGAGTCATTGCTTTCTTAACAAAAACAACAACAATAACAACAACAAAAATCGATTTGATATTTATCCTTGCCCTTCATTTCTACTTAGAACATAGAATAATGTCTGGATCTTCAGAGATATTTGATACCAAAGCACAAAACACATAAATGGATGAGATCATGGAAGGAATCACAAAGGGGAAAATCCTGAATCCACACCAACCCTAGATTGCTGTCCTCCTAATGTCCAGGGAAAGGAAAAAATACAGTCATTATTGTTGCATAATTATGTAATTTATATTACTTAAAATAATTGATTGAGAAAGTGTGCCATATTTTGATACCTCATTAACAAGACCTTGAAATGATTTAAGTTTCTACAAGTTAAATTATTTGTGTCAAGTATTCAATTTTGAAATTTCACAATCTGCATTCAACATTGACTTTCCTGGATCCTAATACCATGACAAAAGATCAGCAATCTCTCAAATGTGTTTTGTTTTTTTGTTTTTGTTTTGTTTTATACTGGAACTATTCTTCATGCACTCCCATGAACCGCCAATAAGTTTAATTATTATCGTAACTTGTACTGAAAATCTGCCCTTAAAGGCCCAGGTTGAAACTAGCTGCCTCACCTCACCCATATTTAACACACATTCACCTTCGACCAGAAAGAGCACAAATTTTGTGTGATATTGTGCCACAACAACAGATATGAGAACAGAGCCTGAATGTCCATGGGAGGCAAGGGTGGAGCAGAACACACTGAGGAGTGCTCATGGTGTTGGGACCACAGTACTTTCAATGGACTTCTCTGCTGCAAGGAGTTGCAGTCCATAGTCTAAACTGGACATTGTTTCATACCATGCATCTTTGGTTACATGTATATATAGAAAGCTTTAAATATTTCTGAATGCATAGGTGGTACACAGGTATCTATTCACAAGTAATTAAAATTACCCAGACACATTTTATCCACATTTTCCCTTAGAAAAACAAGCTAAGTAAGTAGAAAATAGAATAAGTTCATGAAGAACCTGCACAGACACTTCTAAATTAAATTTGTGGCTCCTTGTTACCTTGAGTGCTTTAAGTATTGTGGGGGTCTCTATGATCTTCGCAGGCAGCAGAGAGATAAACTTTAGGAGGCAAGAAGGCAGTTTAGCTCATCATAACTCAGTAGCTTGTGTTGGATCAAACTTCAGGAGTCTGATCTCAAGTGGTTTGTTTTAGGCATATTTAAGCACACCACAATTTGGTGAAAATTATGCTGGTGATTAACTCAATTCCATGTATACAACAAAGAAAGCATGAATCTCCTTGAGTAACAAAGTAAGCTAAATATAGCCAAATGCAGCTACACTAAAACTTGTTGTAAAGTCCATAAAGATAGGTTCTATAGATTGACTGACAAAAACAGATTTATAATTGACTGAGAAAAATTAATCACAATATGAGTTTGAAGGAGGGTCTGGTCTCACAAAAGACTTTTGTCACACAGATAGTACAAGGGTCACCAGACTACAAAATATGTCAGCCTTCTGGGTAGAAAACAGGTTTGCATTCCTTCCCTTAAAGGAGCAACTCTATGTATCTAACATCAAAGACTCCTGTACCCCCTACAAAGCATTGCTCTTGTGATTAGCTACCTTATTTGATATTGTAAAGGCCAATACAGAATCCCTACAACTGGGATGTAAACTAGGGGAATCACTGGAAATACCAATAGATTGAAGCTGAGTCCTGCCAACTGTGCTCGTTCAAAACACAAACAAAAACTTTTAAAATAAACTGTTTTCTCCCTCTAAACCTCTAATTTGCCCTATCTTGCTCTTTTTCAATTCCATGACCTTTTTTTCACTGTTACTGAATGTGTGTGTGTGTGTGTGTGTGTGTGTGTGTGTGTGTGTGTGTGTGTGTAACATATAGAGAGACAGACACACCATACATATCCCTAAATATAATCTGTTCAGTATGTACAATGTCAATTGTATTATGTTTTCAGAACAGACCATTTGGTGCCTTTTGTAGATTGTAAATGTTCAAAAAGTGTGAAGAACCATATATCTGACATAACTGTCTCTGAGTTAACATATCGCTGTGCTGATGGCCTCAACACATCCTTGTGATGCAGGCAGAGTCCACACCTTGAATTTGTGTTTAAGATCCTTCAAAATAAGAATATTTTGAGAGCTAGCACCTACCATTTTGTCCTTAAGACATGAACACTTTTACCAGTGTCTGGCTTGTATTTTGTGCTGTCAACTAGCATCACTTAGACAGTCTGACCTTGTAGAGAGAAATCAGTTTGTCCACACTTAATCAGCTGGAGCTGGCATACCCCCAATGGCTTCTCTCAGGGTTACTGTGGCCCACGTTAGGAAATGAAACAGCTGGATCATGAAAGAGTGGTACCCTCTACATGTCCTATGCATGTAGCTAGTTTAGGACTTCTTCAAAGCATGGCTATCTTAGCTCCCATAGCAACCACACTATGTTTAAAGAGAATCAAACAGGAAACTGCCCTCCTGGAAATCTGGATCTTGGACTGACCAGTCTGTGAAAAAGTCATAGGTCACATGAGATTATAAAGAGTGATGTCCTGAGTCACCCTATGTTTCTTTCAAATAACTCATGTACTGGACTCAGAACTTTGGAAAGAATCTTGTCTGCAGCCATGATTATTCAAGGTATTGAATTACTATGTCTCTAATGCCAACACTGCTGAGTTCTAGCCCATGAATAGTTGAAGTAAACCCTGTTAGCCATGATTCTTTCACAGACAAACAATTACTGACAACAGAAACTATGGATCACTTTGCTCAGCAATTTTCATGCTGTGGAAAAGTTGGCTATGGTGGCTAGTTTTATGTCAACTTGACAAATGTTAGAGTTATCTGAAAGGAGGAAATCTCAATCTGTATGGTAATTTCTTAATTAGTGATTGATGGGAGAGGGCCTAGACCATTGTGAGTAGTACTGTCCCTAGGCTGGTGGTTCTGAGTTCTATAAGAAAGCAAACTGAGGAAGTCATGAGGAGCAAGCCAGTAACCCGCACCCCTCCATGGCCTCTGCTTCAACCCCTGCCCCCATCCATGTTCCTGCTCTGTCTGAGTCCTATGAAACTTTCTTCAGTGATACACTATGATGTGGAAGTGGAAGTTTATTTGGATAAACTCTTTGCTTTGGTCATAGTTTTTTCATCATAACAACAGAAACCCTAACTAAGACACTGACCCATGATTAATTTTCTTGCTGATCTCTAAATCATATGTTCTATTCATGCTTAGCACACAACAACAACAACAACAACAAAATAGCATAACAATTGTTAGATTTACAGCTTGATAGACAATGGAAGTCGATATTTGGGGTTTTCCTTACACTTGTGAGTTTAGTCTGCGCTCCATCCCACTAACAAAGGAGAAACGGTCTCTGTCTAGAGAAGAACTAGAAATGTGCACAACAGACATTTGTCCAGAGTCCTATTGTTCTTCTGCATAAGAGCTAAGCTTCAGCCTCATAACATGGACTGCAACAGACACAAACTTCACTATATGTAGAAAACAGTCACTGTCTGTGCTCCCAGATGAATAAAACATCCAGTGTAGGCAACAACTTATACTCACCTGGACACAGCTGTGACTTTCAAAGTCCTTCACTCTCACATAATTCTGCTGCCTTTTAGCCATCCCTCTTCCTAGAAGGAACTCCTTGCTAGTTCTTCTCTAAGCAATTTCAATACATTTATTGGTTTGCTCAGTTGGGCTTTAGTGGGGCCATTTCTTTGTGCCCTCTCTGGGATAAATAGAACTTTGTTTATCTCTCCTTAGGAAAACTCTCACAACAGAGACCAACCTGAGCTACACAATAAGACCTTACCTCTAAAACAATGGAGGACTTCATTGTAAAGTTCTTTTATGAAATGTACAAGACCCTGAATTTGATTCCTAGCACTACAAACAAAACAAATCACACACCCTCAAATTATTAAATAAAAAGAATCTCCATGTTCTCAAGCCTTCACGTCTCGCTCAGAGGTATTAATCAGTGAGATCAGAGGTGCTCCTCATTTCTGCGCAAAGCTGTTTATATAAATTGAGAAGGGTAAGGAGGCATTCTCTAAGACTACAGAATTATCTAGTATTACATAGCCAAGGAAGAAAGAGCAACCCAAAAGGGGGCAGTATTTTAAAAAAAAAAAAAAAAAAAAAAACCTATCACCCACAAATCCAACAGAAGTCTTGTGAATTGGACACCTTTGTTCAAAAGTGTAAAGTATAAAGTATGGTCAGCTCAGGTACTGGATTTGGTCAACAAGTTTGAGACCAATAAATAATTCAGATATCAGGGAAGGTGCATACTCCCTGGCTTGATTATGCTGTCACTCCTTTTGCTACCTAATTGGAACCACTGCCAGGGAGATCTTAGGTTGTTTGGTCTATGTTTTATTGCCTAAAATAATCTTTGAACATATAGAGTAGCTCTTTTAGAATCCCACGGAAGCTGTGAGAACTTGGTGAGAGGAAAAGTATTATCCTTAATATAATTTTATATGTTTCATATGGATATAAGAAAGAAGTTCAAATTGGTACAGAGCAGGCCCTTTCACAACAGAAGTCTGACTTGAGTTACTTATAAGCCAAATAAAGAAGCAGGAACAAGGAGCAAAGAACAGAGAGTTGATGAAATGATATTGTTGAGAAGTTTTCTGTATAATTGAATGATTAACAGTTTAGGTATTTCTGCAAGAAAGATGTGTCTCCCAAAACTATTAAGCAACTTCCTAGCCAGCGACTTGAGCCCTTATTATTACATAAATAAGAGAATTTGATAGTTTAGTTCCAGTTTAGATGTGCAATGAGGGCCTGGTGCAAAGGAAGATGTTACTATTTTAAGTTGATTCAGGAATTTACTATATATTGACATGTTTCCAGTTCCTCCTTTTGGGCTCTTGCCAGCAACAGTCAGTTCAGAAGAAATGAGAATGTGTATTTTCTTACAAATAAGGCTGCACCAGGATCTAGTACTTTGCTCTACACTGGGTCTGGCTGCACATAGCCCCATTCCCACCCTTAAAAGGCATAACCATCAGGTTTAGTGAGATTTAATAGAGATGCCATAAGTTCTAGGTTCCCTAAGCAACTGGTCAATAAAAGCAATTATTGAGAAGTTTAGTACAATAATCAAGGTCAGGGAACATATCATATCCATCATGGTCAGCCTTTACTTATCTCTTGATAGTTTTCTAAGGAATTGTCGTAGATCTTCTATGGTACACAAGAAGATTCCACTGTTGCTGCTGGTTCCAGTCAGAGAGACGGGCTAACTCCAGAAAGATTGATCATACACTACAATAACTTTGGTGCCATTGGAGTAACTAAATAACAGAATTTTGTCCTGCCTTTCAAATTTATATTAGTACTTACTCCTAGGGTTAATCCTGAAATCAGTGGTGCTATGATCTGAAATTGTCCAAAATTGGTAAGATATTATATAATCTAGCTAGTCTCATAGTCTGCCATTAGGTTTTTATATAAAAATGGTCTTGCATAAAACAACCCAAAGGGGATTATTTTAATTTTTCTTCTTGGGGTGTTTCATATCCTTACCAATGGTTTAGAGAGTGTGATCAGCCCATTTTTTCTGAGTTATTTGTAAAGTAAAGTAAATTTACTTATCACTAAAGCAACCCAAGGTGAGATATATCTTTTACAAAAATTTTTATGTCTATAGCTCTCTCTTTTGAGGTGGGGAAAGACTCGATATACCCTGTAAATTTTTTATAACGACTAACACGAGTTTCTATCCTCTGCTGATCAGTGTGTGACTGAATGCTAATTTCAAGCCGTTTCTTGGATAATTGTCATTTCTCTAAGCAGGGGGCAACACTGGAGACAGTTTGGGCCCTGGGTTGTTAAAAAACTGTATATAAGACACATCTGAAATAGTCATCCATCTTATAGTGAAGTCTCAGTCCTGCTCTCTTAAATTGCCTTGAAATGATGGCCATGGTGGCATTCCACCATGCATGCCAGCCATCAGGAAGGACTTTATAGCCTTCTACAGTGCTGTGTTGAGAAACACCAACTTTTCCTCATGTACCAACTATTTTTACTAATAAATAACACCCTGTCACAAATATATCTTAGTTCTAATTCTTGTCTGAGAGAAAACAAAGGTATGACAAAGGATATTCTTAGCAGTAGATGCCCTGGATTCCTGGCCAGATGATTGTCTATTCTTCTCAGAGGTCTTGCTCCCATCCCTTTTGTTTCTTGCAGTAATTTTTCTTAAAGATATGAGGGTAGCTTACTCAGGTTTTTTTTTCTTTGCTTTTTGGTTTTTGGGTTTTTGTTTGTTTGTTTGTTTGTTTTTGATACTTTATTTCCATTTCCAATGTTTCCCCCCTTTCGAGGTCTCCTCTTTCGAAACCACCTATCGCCTCCCCCTCCCGCACCTCTATGAGGGAATTCCACCTCCCACCGACACACCCACCCACTCCCATATTTCCACCTTGACATTTCCCTTTACTGAGGCCTCTCCTCCCCTTGATGGCCAACAAGGGACTCGTGGGCCACATATGTGGTCCGAACCATGGGTCCCTCCATGTGTATTCTTTGGCTGGTGGTCCAAATTCCAGGAGGACTGGGGGTTCAGGCCAGTTGACACTGTTGCTCCCTCCATGGGGCTGCAGACTCCCTCAGCTCCTTCAGTCCCTTCTCCAACTCCTCCATCTGGGACCTCACTCTCAGTCCAGCAGTTACTGTGAAGTGAAACTTGGGCATTCTGAACTTTTGGGCTAATATCCACTTATCAGTGCGTACATACCATGTTCATTCTTTTGTGACTGAGGTACCTCACTCAGGATGATATTTTCAAGTTCCATCCATTTGCCTGCAAATTTCATTAAGTCATTGTTTTTAATAGCTGAGTAGTACTCCATTGTGTAGATGTACCACATTTTCTGTATCCATTCCTCTGATGAGGGACATCTGGGTTGTTTCCAGCTTCTGGCTATTATAAATATGGCTGCTATGAACATAGTGGAGCTTGTGTCTTTATTACATATTGGAGCATCTTCTGGGTATATGCCCAGGAGTGGTATAGCTGGGTCCTCAGGTAGTATTATGTCCATTTTTCTGAGGGTCCGCCAAACTGATTTCCAGAGTGGTTGTACCAGCTTGCAATCCCACCAACAATGGAGGATTGTTCCTC
>CM052713.1:3381333-3402715 GCA_028551405.1 Uromys caudimaculatus
AATAAAATTCTCTCAAACTGAATCCAAGAACACATCAAAATGATCATTCATCATGATCAAGTAGGCTTCATCCCAGGGATGCAGGGATGGTTCAATACCCGGACATCCATCAATGTAATCCACTACATAAACAAACTCAAAGAAAAAAACCACATGGTCATTTCATTAGATGCTGAAAAAGCATTTGACAAAATTCAACATCCCTTCATGATAAAAGTCTTGGAAAGATCAGGAATTCAAGGCCCATACCTAAACACAGTAAAAATAATATACAGCAAACCAGTGGCCAACATCAAACTAAATGGAGAGAAACTTGAAGCAATCCCACTAACATCAGGGACTAGACAAGGCTGTCCACTCTCTCTCTGTCTATTCAATATAGTAATTGAAGTTCTAGTTAGAGCAATTAGACAACAAAAGGAGGTCAAAGGGATACAAATTGGTAAGGAAGAAATCAAAATATCACTCTGCAGATGATATGATCTTATACTTAAGTGACCTGAAAATCTCCACCAGAGAACTCCTGCAGCTGATAAACAACTTCAGCAAAGTGGCTGGATATAAAATTAACTCTAACAAATCAGTAGCCTTCCTATACTCAAAGGATAAAGAGACTGAGAAAGAAATTAGGGAAATGACACCCTTCACAATTGTCACAAACAATATAAAGTATCTTGGTGTGACTTTAACCAAAGAAGTGAAAAATCTGTATGACAAGAACTTCAAGTCTCTGAAGAAAGAAATTGAAGTAGACCTCAGAAGATAGAAAGATCTCCCAGGCTCACCGATTGGTAGGATTAATATAGTAAAAATGGCCATCCTGCCAATAGCAATCTACACATTCAATGCAATCCCCATCAAAATTCCAACTCAATTCTTCACAGACTTAGAAAGAGCAATTCTCAAATTCATTTGGAACAACAAAAATCCCAGGATAGCAAAAGTTATTCTCAACAACAGAAAGACTTCTGGGTGAATCAGCATCCCTGACCTCAAGCTGTACTACAGAGCAGTAGTGATAAAAACTGAATGGTATTGCTACAGTGTCAGGCAGGGAAGTCAATGGAATAGAATTGAGGACCCAGAAATGAACCCACACACCTATGGTCACTTGATTTTTGACAAAGGAGTGAAAACCACCCAGTGGAAAAAAGACAGCATTTTCAAATGGTGCTGGTTCAACTGGTGGTCTACATGTAGAAGAATGCGAATTGATCCATTCCTATCTCCCTGTACAAAGCTCAAGCCCAAGTGGATCAAGGACCTCCACATAAAACCAGATACACTAAATCTAATAGAAGAAAAAGTGGGGAAAAGTCTTGAACACCTGGGTAACGGGGAAAAGTTCCTGAAGAGAACACCAATGGCTTATGCTCTAAGATCAAGAATCGACCAATGGGACCTCATGAAATTGCAAAGCTTCTGTAAGGCAAAGGACACTGTCAATGGGACAAAACAACAATGAAAATACTGGGAAGAGATCGTTACCAATCCTAAGTCCGTTTATGAGCTAATATCCAATATTTACGAAGAACTCAAGAAGTTAGACTCCAGAAAACCAAATAACCCTATCATAAAATGGGAAACAGATGTACACAAAGAATTCTCAGTTGAGGAAATTCATAGGGCTGAGGAGCACCTAAAGAAATGTTCAACATCCTTCGTCATCAGGGAAATGCAAATCAAAACAACCCTGAGATTCTACCTCACACCAGTCAGAATGGCTAAGATCAAAAACTCAGGTGTCAGCAGATGTTGGCGAGGATGTGGAGAAATAGGAACACTCCTCCATTGTTGGTGGGTTTGCAAGCTGGTACAACCACTCTGGAAATCAGTTTGTTGGACCCTCAGAAAAATGGACATAATACTACCTGAGGACCCAGCTCTACCTCTCCTGGGCATATACCCAGAACTCCAACTGGCAGATGCTCCAACATGCAATAAAGACACATGCTCCACTATGGTCATAACAACCATATTTATAATAGCCAGAAGCTGGAAACAACCCCCATGTCCCTCAACAGAGGAATTGATACAGAAAAGGTGGTTCATTTACACAATGGAGTACTACTCAGCTATTAAAAACAGTGACTTAATCAAATTTGCAGGCAAATTGATGAAACTTGAAAATATCATCCTGAGTGAGGTAACTCAGTCATAAAAGAATGAACATGGTATGTACTCACTGATAAGTGGATATTAGCCCAAAAGTTCGGAATACCCACGTTTCACTTTACAGTAACTGCTGAATTGGGAGTGAGGTCCCAGATGGAGGAGTTGGAGAAGGGACTGAATGAGCTGAGGGAGTTTGCAGCCCCATGGAGGGAGCAACAGTTTCAACTGGCCTGACCCCTCCCTCAGTGCTCCATGAGGCTGGACCACCAACCAAGAATACACATGGAGGGACCCATGGTTCGGACCACATATGTGGCAGAGGAAGGCCTTGTTGGCCATCAAGGGGAGGAGAGGCCCTTGGACCTCAGGGTGTTAGAGGCCCCAGTAATGGGGAAAGTCAAGGTGGGAATATGGGAGTGGGTGGGCGGGTGGGTAGGTGAGGGAATACCCTCATAGAGGCGAGGGAGGGGGAAGGGGATAGGGGGTTTCCAAAGAGGAGACCTGGAAAGGGGGAAGCATTGGAAATGTAAATAAAGTATCAAAAAAATTAATCTCAAATAATATATATATATAAAATAGGACACCATAGAAAACACTGACAGAACAGTTAAAGAAAGTACAAAATGCAAAAATTTCCTAACCTAAAACATCCAGGAAATCCAGGACAAAATGAGAAGTCAAAACCTAAGGATAATAGGTATAGAAGAGAATGAAGATTCCCAATCTAAAATACCGGTAAATATCTTCAACAAAATTATAGACGAAAACGTCCTTAACCTAAAGAAAGAAATGCCCATAAATATAAAAGAAGCCTACAGAACTCCAAATAGATTGGACCAGAAAAGAAATTCCTGCAGTCACATTATAGTGAAAACACCAAATACACACAAAAAGGAAAGAACATTAAAAGAAGGGAAAAATATCAAATAACATATAAAGGCAGACCTATCAGAATTTCTCCAGACTTCTCCCCAGAGACTATGAAAGCTAGAAGATCCTGGGCAGATCTCATACAGACTCTAAAAGAACACAACTGCCAGCCCAGGCTGCTATACTCAGCAAAATTCTCAGTTACCCTAGATGGTGAAACCAAGATATTCTATGACAACACCAAATTTACACAATATCTTTTCACAAACACAGCCTTATAAAGGATAATAGATGGAAAACTCCAACACAAGGAGGGAAACTACATCTTGGTAAAAGCAAGAAAGTAATCTTTCAATAAACTCAAAAGAAGATAGCCACTTATCACAAAAATAACATCGAAAATAACAGGAAGCAATAATCACTGGTTCTTAATATCTTTTAGCATCAATGGACTCAATTCCCCAATGAAAAGATAACTGAATATGTAAATATGATTCAGCATTTTGCTGCATGCGGGTAATGAAACTCAGTAACAAAGACAGACACTACCTCAGTGTAAAAGGCTGGAAAATTTTTTTCCCAAGCAATGGTCCCACGAAACAAGCTGGAGTAGCCATTCCAATATCAAATAAAATCAATGTTCAACCCAAAGTTATCAAAAAAGATGAGGAAGCATACTTCATATTCATCCAAGGGAAAAAATCTACCAAGAAGAACTCTCAATTCTGAACATCTATGCTCCAAATGCAATGGAACCCACATTTGTAAAAGGAATGTTACTAAAGCTCAAAGCACACATTGAACGACACACAATAATAGTGGGAGATTTCAATACCCTATTCTCACCAATGGACAGATCTTGGAAACAGAAATTAAACACACAGTGAAACTAACAGAAGTTATGAATCAAATGGATTTAACAGACATCTACAGAACATTTCACCCTAAAACAAAAGCATATATCTTCTTCTTAACACCTCATGGTACCTTCTTCAAAATTGACCACATACTTGGTCATAAAACAAGCCAATACAAGAAGATGGAAATAATCCCATGCATCCTATCATATCACCACAGACTAAGGCTGGTCTTCAATAACATTAAAAACAACAGAAAACCCACATTCCCATGGAAACTGAACAACTCTTTACTTAATGATAACTTGGTCAGGGAAGAAATAGAAATAAAGAAAGAAATTAAAGACTTCCTGGAAATTAATGAAAATGATGGCACAGTATACCCAAACTTAAGGGGACACAATGGAAGCAGTGCTAAGAGGAAAATTCATAGCACAAAGTGCCCTCGTAAAGAAATTTGAGAGATCCTACAGTAGCAACCTAACAGCACACCTGAGAGTTCTAGAACAAAATGAAGCAAACACAGCAAGAGGAGTAGATAGCAGGAAATATCCAAACTCAGGGCCAAAAATACACCAAATAGAAACAAAGAGAATGATAAAAAGAATCAACAAAATCAAAAGCTGGTTATTTGAGAAAACAACAAGATAGATAAACCACTAACCAAACTAACTAAAGGGCCCAGAGACAGTATCCAAATTAACAAAATCAGAAATGAAAAGGGAGACATAACAAAAGAAACTGAGGAAATTCAAAAAAATCATCAGATCCTACTACAAAAGCCTATATTCAAAAAAACTGGAAAATCTAGGTGAAATGGATGAATTTCTAGACAGGTACCATGTACCAAAGTTAAATCAAGAGCAGGTAAACTTTCTAAACAGGCCCATATACCCTAAGGAAATAGAAAAAGTCATTAAAAACTTCCTAACCAAAAAAAGCCCAGGGCTTGATGGTTTTAGTGCAGAATTCTACCAGACCTGCAAAGAAGACCTAATACCAATCTATTTCATAAAATAGAAACAGAAGGAACAGTACCTAATTCATTCTATGAAGCCACAACTACTTTGATACCTAAACCACACAAGGACCCAACAAAGAAAGAGAATTTCAGACAAATTTGGTCATGAATATTGATGCAAAAATACTCAGTAAAATTCTCGCAAACTGAATCCAAGAATAAATCAAAAACAGTAGGCTTCATCTATGGGATGCAAAGTTGGTATAATATACAAAAATCGATTAACATGATCCACTATATAAACAAACTCAAAGAAAAAAATCACATGATCATCTCATTAGATGCTGAAAAAACATTTGACTAAATATGGCATCTCTTCATTGCTGTGGACAGCATACAATGACAAGGACTGCCTACAGTAGGCTGGGTTGGAGACATCTCAGAAGACCGAGGCAGCTCTTTGTAAAAAACAGTTGTTCCCATTTCTCCTAACCTTAGCCCTTGACAACGACTGTATAGATTTCATTTGTGTGTGACTACTTTTCAGTTACCCTTGGTGTGCATAATTATTTTATTGTATCTGACTTTCCTACTTCTTTCTCCTTCTGCTCTGGTGAATTTTATGAAACTAGATGTTCCAGAATGTAATGATTCTTAAACAATTAAAAATTGAGGCATAGGAGCACAGGACAGCACAGTCCTAATGGCCCATGCACAGGCTGTGTCTTCTCATCTTGGAAACAATGCAATAACTGCATAATGGTAGTTCCAGAGTCATGCTTGACTTGCAAAGAAAGTTTGAAGAAATTATTAGAAAATGAATTAGAGCCAACACTGGAACCCCAAGAAAGGAAAAAAAAAAACAATTGAAGTCATGAAATAAGTTTTGCACAACATTTGAGTGGTTTCTGGATAAAAAGTATAGAATGCATAAAATTATATACTAGTAAAACTAAAGTCTAAACACTGGGACTCTTAGAAGAGTCATTTGTGTGCAATGTGCAGAACCAGAAAGCTAGTGGAACTACTGAGTTAAGGGTTAACTTGATTCTTTCTGGCCACTGCCTGACAGCTTTGCCCATGTCATCTATCATTAGAGCTTCACAAGAAAATGCAAGTAGCTGACCTCAGAGCTCTGAGCTCTGAAGTATAAGTTAAAGTTAAAGTTTAAATAATGATAAGTTTGCAATTATTATTACTTTGGCTACAGACCTGGGAATAGGGAAGCTTGAAACTTTGGGGAACAGTTGTAATTCTTGATCTTTTGTGGGACATGGTTATTCTCTTGAATTTGATTTGGCAATGATTATAAAATGTATTTTTTTCTACCTATTTTTGGAGTATAAATAAAAGACTAGGGCAAGAAGAAGGCTAGAGAGCATATAGAAAGCAAGTGAGGAGTATGTGAGGTGAATGTGGAGAACAAATAGAGAGAGAGAGAGAGAGAGAGAGAGAGAGAGAGAGAGAGAGAGAGAGAGAGAAGAGAGTGAGAGAGAAGAGAGCAAAACTTTAAGCCTTGAAAAATTTCCTGCCAGTTTGTAACCAAAAAAGTAGTCTGTGTATATTTATTATGTGCCTTCCAGATATCCCTGCTTCCAGTTGAGAATTCTGATCCAGTGTTGAGGCTGGACCCTGGCACTACATGTTAAAAGTATTGGAGAGACCAGGAACTCAAGACTCATACCTAAACATAATAAAGGCAATATACAGCAAATCAACAGCCAATATCAAATTATATGGAGAGAAACTTGAAGTAATCCCACTAAAATCAGGGACAAGACAAGTATGAACACTCTCCCTGTATTGATTCAACATAGTTCTCAAAGTACTAGGTAGGGCAATAAGAACAAAAGAAGATCAAAGAAGAAGAACAAAAGAAGAACAAATAGGCAAAGAAGAAGTCAAGGTATCACTATTTGCAGATAATATGATAGTATACATAAGCAACCAGAAAAATTCTACCAAAGAACTTCTATGGCTGATAAGCAACTTCAGCAAAGTGGCTGGACATAAAATTAACTGAAATAAATCAGTAGCCTTCCTTTATACAAATATAAACAGGCTGAGAAAGAAAATAGGGAAACAACACCCTTCTGAATAATCACAAATAATATATCTTGTGGTAACTCTAACCAAACAAGTGAAAGGTCTTTATGACAAGAGCTTCAAGTCTCTCAAAAAAATCAAAGATCTCAGAAAATGGAGATTTCCCATGCTCATGGATTAGTAGGATTAACATAATAATAATGGCCATTCTACCAAAAGCAATCTACAGATTCAATGCAATCTCCATCAAAATTCCAACACAATTCTTCAAAGACAGGGAAAGAGCAATTCTCAAATTCATCTGGAAAGGTAAAAGACTCAGAAGAGTCAAAACAATTCTTAACAATAAAAGAACTTCTGGGGAAATCACCATCCCTGGCCTCAACCTATACTACAGAGCAATAGTGTTAAAAACTGCATGGTATTGGTTCTGTGACAGACAAGCTGACCAATGGAATAGAATTGAAGTTCCAGAAATAAAACTGTACACTTAAGGACACTTGATCCTTGACAAAGAAGCCAAAAATATACAATGTAAAAAAAGAATGTATATTCAATAAATGGTGCTGGTCTAACTGGCAGTCTGTATGTATAAAAATGGAAATAGATCCATATTTGCGACCTTGCACATAGCTCAAGTCCAAGTGCATCAAGGACCTCAACATAAAATCAGATAAACTGAATCTAATAGATGAGAAAGTGGGAAAGAGCCTCGAACTTATTGGCATGGAGAGAAATTTCCTAAACAGAATTTCTACAGCTCAGGCTCTATGATCAACAGTTGATAAATGGGACCCCATAAAACTGAAAAGCTTCTGTCAGGTAAAGGATATAGACAATAGGACAAATCACCAACCTATGGATTGGAAAAAAAATCTTCACCAACCCATCTGACAGAGGGCTAATATCCAAAATATGTAAAGAACTCAAGAAGCCAACCTCCAGAAAACCAAACAACCCAATGAAAACATGGGGTATAGAGCTAAAGAGAGAATTCACAACAGAGGAATTTGAATGGCAGAGAAGCATTTATAGAAATGTTCAAAGTCATTAGTCATCAGGGAAATGCAAATCAAAATGACCTTGAGACTTCACCTTACACCAATCAGAATGGCCAAGATAAAAAACTTAGTTGACAGCCGATATTGTTGAGGATGTGGAGAAAGAGGAACACTCCTCCATTGCTGGTAGAATTGCAACCTGGTACAACTACTCTGGAAATCAATCTGGAGGTTCCTCAGAAAATTGGAAATACATCTATCTGAAGACCTAGCTATATCACCCTTGCATATATACCCAAATGATTCCCCATCATACCCCTGGGGCACATGCTCCACTATGTTCATAGCAGCCTTATTGAGCTTGTTTATGTAGTGGATTACGTTGATGGATTTCCATGTTGAGCCATCCCTGCATCCCTGGGATGAAGCCTACTTGATCTCAATGAATGATCATTTTGATCTTTTCATGGATTCAGTTTGGGAGAATTTTATTATTTTTGCATCGATATTCATAAGGGAAATTGGTCTGAAGTTCTCTTTCATTGTTGAGTCTTTGTCAGGTTTTGGTATCAGTGTAACTGTTGCTTCATAGAACAAATTGTGTAGTGTTCCTTCTGTTTCTATTTTGTGTAATAGTTTGAAGAGTATTGGTATTAGATCTTCTTTGAATGTCTGATTGAATTCTGCACTAAAGCCATCTGGTCCTGGGCTCTTTTTGGTTTTGAAATTTTAATGACTGCTTCTATTTTTTTTAGGGGTTATGGGAGTGTTTAGATCATTTATCTGATCCTTATGTAACTTTAGTATTTGGTATCTGTCTAGAAAATTGTCCATTTCATCCAGATTTTCCAGTTGTGTTGAGTATAGGCTTTTGTAGTAGGATGTGATGATTTTTTGAATTTCTTGAGTTTCTATTGTTATGTCTCCTTTTTCATTTCTGATTTTGTTTATTTAGATACTCTCTCCATGCCCTCTGGTTAGCCTGGATAAGGGTTTATCTATGTTGTTGATTTTCTCAAAGAAACAGTTCCTGGTTTTGTTGATGCTTATATAGCTTTGTGTTTCTATTTGGTTGATTTAAGCCATTAGTTTGATTATTTCCTACTGTCTACTCCTCTTGGGTGTATTAGGTTCTTTTTGTTCTAGAGCTATCAGGTATGCTGTTAATCTGCTAGTGTAAGCTCTCTCCAGTTTCTTTTTTGGATGTACTCAGAACTATGAGTTTTCCTCTTAGCACTGCTTTCATTCTGTCCCATAAGTTTGGCTGTGTTGTACCTTAATTTTCACTAAATTCTAAAAAGTCTTTAATTTCTTCCTTTATTTCTTCCTTGACCAAGTTATCATTCAGTAGGTCATTTTTCAGCTTCCATGTGTATGTGGGCTTTCTGTTTTTATTTATTTATTTATTTATTTATTTATTTATTTATTTATTTATTTATTTTTGTTGCTATTGAAGGCCAGTCTTAGTCAATGTTGATCTGATAAGATGCGTCAGATTATTTCAATCTTATATCTGTTGAGGTCTGTTTTGTGACCAATTTTATGGTCAGTTTTGGAGAAGGTACCATGAGGTGCTGAGAAAAAGGTACATTCTTTTGATTTAGGATGAAATGTTCTATAGATATCTGTTAAATCCATTTGGTCCATAACTTCTGTTAGTTTCTCTGTGTCTCTGTTTAGTTTGTGTTTCAATGATCTATCCATCGATGAGAGTAGGTTATTGAAGTTTCCCACTGTTATTGTGTGAGGAACAATGTGTGCTTTGAGCTTTAATAAAGTTTCCTCTATGAATGTGGGTGTCCTTGCGTTTGGAGCTTAGATGTTCAGAATTGATAATTCTTCTTGGTAGATTTTTTTCTTCGATGTGTATGAAGTGTTGTTCCTTATCTTTTTTGATGACTTTTGGTTGAAGGTTGATTTTATCCAATATTGTAATGGCTACTCTAGGTTGTTTCTTGGGACCATTTGCTTGGAAAAATTTTTCCAGCCCTTTATTCTGAGGTAGTGTTTGTCTTTGACAGTGAGATGCATTTCCTGTATGCAGCAAAATGCTGGGTCCTATTTATGTATCCAGTCTGTTAGTTTATGGGTTTTTTATTGGGGAATTGAGTCCATTGATGTTAAGAGATATTAAGGAATAGTGACTGTTGCTTCTTGTTATTTTTTTTTATGTTATTTTTATGTTTGTGTGGCTATCTTCTTTTGGGTTTGTTGAAAGAAGATTAAATTCTTGCTTTTTCTAGGGTATAGTTTCCCTCCTTGTGTTGGTGCTTTCCATCTATTATCCTTTGTATTGCTGGATTTGTGGAAACATATTGTGTAAATTTGGTTTTATCATGGAATATCTTGGTTTCTCCATCTATGATAATTAAAAGTTTTGCTGGGTACAGTAGCCTGGGTTGGCATTTGTGTTCTCTTAGGGTTTGTATGAGATCTGCCCAGGATCTTCTAGCTTTCATATTCTCTGGTGAGAAGTCTGGTATAATGATGATAGGTCTACCTTTATATGTTACTTGGTCTTTTTCCTTTACTGCTTTTAATATTCTTTCTTTATTTTGTGCATTTGGTGTTTTCAGTATTATGTGATGGGAGGAATTTCTTTTCTGGTCCAATCTATTTGGAGCTCCATAGACTTCTTGTATATTTATGTGCATCTCTTTCTCTAGGGTAGGGAAGTTTTCTTCTATAGATTTTTTAAAAATATATTTACTGGCCCTTTAATTTGAGAATCTTCACTCTCTTCTATACCTATTATCCTTAGGTTTTGTCTTCTCATTGTGTCCTGGATTTCCTGAATGTTTTGGGTTAGGAACTTTTTGCATTTTGCATTTTCTTTGATTGTTGTGTCAAGGTTTTCTATGGTATCTTTTGCACCTGAGATTTTTTTCTTTTATCTCTTGTATTCTGTTGGTGATGCTTGCATCTATGACTCTTGATCTCTTTCCTAGGTGTTCTATCTCCAGGGTTTTCTCCCTTTGTGATTTCTTTACTCTTCCTATATCCATTTTTAGATCCTGGATGGTTTTGTTCAATTCCTTCACCTGTTTGATTGTTTTTTTTCCCTGTAATTCTTTAAGAGATTTTTTGTTTTTGCTCTTCAAAGACTTCTACCTTTCCCCCTGTGTTCTATTTTATTTCTTTAAGGGAGTCATTTTTGTCCTTCTTAAAGTCCTCTATCATCATCATGAGATGTGATTTTAAATCAGGGTGTTGCTTTTCTGGTGTTTTGGGGTATCCCTGTGCTTGCTGTAGAGGGAGAACTGGGTTATGATGATGCCAAGTACCCTTGATTTCTGTTGCTTATGCTCCTGCCCTTGCCTTTTGCCATCTGGTTGTCTCTGGTGTTAACTGGTCTTGCTCTGTCTGACTAGGGCTTGTCCTTCCTGCAAGCCTCTTTGTCAGTACTCCTGGGAGGCCAAATCTCTCTGGAAGGAATTTGGGTACGGAGAGCTGTGGTTCAGTGTCAGCTCTGAGGTGTAGACAGAAACCAGAATGATACTGCCCCTAGCTATTCCTTCGTTCCTATGTCCTGATGGCTCTGGGAGGGTCCCTCTTGGGCTAGGAATTTGAACAGAAATGATGGTCTTACCTGTGCTCTCAGGTGTCTCCTGGGAGTCCCACTCTCTCCTGGCCATATTTTTGTATATAGCACTCTGTCACAGGGTCCGCTCTGGGCACAGATGGAAACCAGAAGACTCCTGTCCCAGGCTGCTCCTGGGTCCCTGTGTCCTGAGTGTTCCGGGTGGGTCTCTCTGAGCAGAATTGCTGTTCTTAGCTCAGCTCATAGGTTTGTCCACATTTTGGGAAGTTATTTCTCTCCTGACACTATTTGGGTTTGGAGCCCTGTGGCACAGGATTAGCTCTGGCCAATATTCTCAATATTCTTAATAATATGAGACTAAAGGAATGTGCAGAAAAAGAGACCAAAGAAAGAACGGAGGAAAGAAAGAAAGAAAGAGTGACAGACAGACAGACAGACAGATCTGTCATTTTTAAACAGCTAAAAGGCAAATGATTGGAAAGGAAGCAAAGCTGATCTTAGTAGGCATCACCAGTGATATTGTAGCGGACCTCTGCATGTGTTCTGATTGGTTTTAGTTCTTGTTTGTTTTGTTGTTGTGAATGAAAGGGATGGCACTCCTTTACACAGCTTGTCACCGATTGCAAATAAACAGTTTAATATGATCATTTTCCATTTGAATCCAAGGAATAGCTTCCCCTTTGTTTTAACCCAGGGTTATAGACTGACCCCTCCTCCCACAGCAAGTACTATAGTGAATATGACTGTTCATGGGAGTAGTTTAGGGTACCATTTGTTTATTTGTTTGTTTGTTTATTCACTTTACCGTAGGACCATAGCCCCCTTTCCCAGTCCTTCCACATGGCTCCTCGCCCTCTTCCCTCCCCTTCATATCTGAGAAGTGGAAAGTCCTTCCTGAGTACTGACCCACTCTGGCACCTCAAGCTACTTACTGCAGGACTAGGTACATCCTCTCCCACTGAGGCCAGACCAGACATCTCAGGGGAAGAGGATCCACAGGTAGGCAACAGAGTCAGGGTAAGAGACCTTTTCAGTTGTTGAGGTACCTGCATGAAGATCAAGTTGCACATCTGCTACATATGTATTGGGGGGCCTAGGTCCAGCATGTGTATGCTCTTTGTTTGTCTCTGGGAGCCCAGAAGGGTCTAGGTTAGTTGACTCTGTTGGTATTCCGATGGATTTTCTGTTCTCGCTGGGATCCCCAATCCTTCCCCCAACTTTTCCATAAGACTTCAGAGCTCAGTCTAATGTTTGCCTGTGGATATCTACCTCTGTTTTAGTCAGCTGCTGGGTGGAACCTCTCAGAGGACAGTTATGCTAGGTTCCTGTCTGCAAGTATAACAGAGTATTATCAATAGTGTCAGTAATTGTTTCTTTCCCATGGGATGGATCTCAAGTGAGACCAGTCATTGGTTGGCTACCATTCCCTCAGCCTTTGCTCCATCTTTGTCCCTGCAATTTTGTAGGCAGAGAAAATTTTGGGTCAAAAGTTTTGTCATTGAATTGGTGTCCTTATACCTCCTCTGGGAGCCCTGCCTTGCTATAGGAGGTAGCCACTTCAGGTTTCCTATCCATCACTGTTAGGGATCTCAGCTAGAGTTATTTCTAGAGACTACCAAGAGCCTCCCTGTTCCAGGTCTATGGCATGTCCTAGAGGTGACCCCCTCATCCCAGCTGCAGATTTCCACCCATTCTCCCACCCTCTCCCCTGTGCTTCCTCACATCTGATCCTGAACTGCACAATAGTTACCCTCCCCATTGCCTCTCCCACCCAGCTGCTCCTTCTATCTGCATCCTATGACTATTTTATTTTCTCTGCTGAGTGGGATTCAAATATCCTTGCTTGGGCCTTCCTTGTTATTTAGCTTCTTTGGGCCTCTGGATTATACTGTGAGTATTCTGTACTTTAGGGCTAATATCCACTTATAAGTAAGTATATACCATGTGTGTCTTTGATTCTGGGTTTCCTCATTCAGGATAATATTTTCTAGTTCTGTTCATTTGCCTGTAAATTTCACAATGTCCTTATTCTCAATAGCTGAGTAGTATTCCATTGTGTATCACATTTTATGTATCCATTCTTTGCTTGAGGGACATCTGGGCTGTTTCCAGTTCCTGGCAATTACAAATAAAGTTGCTATGATCATACTGGAGCACATGTCCTTGTGGTATGATGAAACATCTGTTGAGTATATGCCCAGGAGTGGTATAGCTGTGTTGTGAGCAGAACAACTCCCAATTTTTGAAAAATCACCTGAGTGATTTCCAGAGTGGTTGTACAAGTTTGCAATCCTACCAGCAATGGAAGAGTGTTGGTGTTAATACTTCTTTAAATGTCTGGTAGAATTCTTCACTAAAACCATCTGGCCCTGGACTCTTTATTTTGGTTGGGAGAGTTTTAATGACTGCTTCTATTTCCTTAGGTATTATAGGAATGTTTTGATAGTTATCTGATCTTGATTTAACTTTGGTAAGTGGTATTTGTTTAGAAAATAGTTCATTTAATTGAGATTTTCCAATTTTGTGGAGTACAGACTTTTGATGTAAGACATAATGATTCCTTGAATTTCCTCAGTGTCTGTTGTTATGTTCCACTTTTCTTTTCTGATTTTGTTTATTTGAATATTGACTCTCTCTCCTTTAGTTAGTATGGCAAAAGTTTTATTTTCTTGACTTCCTTTAACAAGCAACTCTTGATTTCATTAATTCTTTGTATTATTCTCTTTGTTTCTAATTGATTGATTTCAGCCCTGAGTTTATATCCTATCATCTACTCTTCTTGAGTGTGTTTTTGTTCTAGAGCTTTCAGGTATCCTGTTAAATTGAAAGTATGAGATCTCTACAGCTTCTTTAAGAAGGCACTTAATACTATTAACTTTCCATTTAGTACTGCTTTTATTGTGTCCCATAAATCGGGTACGTTTTGTCTTTATTTTCATTCATTTCTAGAAAGTCTTTAATTTCTCTAATTTTTCTTTGATGCAGTGGTCATTGAGGAGAGTTGTTCAGTTTCCATGACTTTGTAGGCTTTATGTTGTTTCTGTTATTGTTGAAGTTCAGCTTTAATCCACGGTGATCTGATAAGATATAAGGGGTTATTTTAATCTTGTATCTGTCGAGGCTTGCTTTGTGATATGGTCAATTTTGGAGAAGGTTTTGTGAGGTGCTGAGAAGAAGTTATATTGTTTGTGTTTGGGTGAAAGGTTTTATGAATATTTGTTAGGTCCATTTGATTCATAACTATCAGGTGCAACATGGCTGCCAACATGGCTGCAGGACATAGTTTCAGTTGCAGCAGCACCATCAACCTGAATTATTCATCTCTGGCCTTCTAGTAACAGATGATGTTGCTCTTTCTTGTATGCTTGTCTGTTTGCCTTTTTCTATATGTTCTTAAATATAACTCTGGTAAAAATTTTTGGGAAAGGGATTGAGGCATGACTAGAGAAAGAAATGACTCTGATGTCTTTTAGGAACAAACTGCTCTGGTCCTCGCCATTCAAGCAGTTAACCCAGGCATAACAGGACCAGTGGTTCTGGATCTGGAGGCTGATTGCCTTAATCGTTCTGTGGGAAATTTTAGTTAACTTATGATTAAATTGTACCTGGAAACATCTGAAGCAGAAAATGAAAGTTTAGTAGTTAAGAGAATTGCAGATCCAAAGGAAAAGGAACACTGGGCCTGAGTCACTAAGGATAGGGATGTTCATAGAGACAAAAGGGACAAGATAAAGGAAGAAATAGCTGGGTTTACTGGACTAGTGAGCAATGGTGAGATCTCTAATAGATTGATTCAGAAATATTATTGGGGATAAATGGAAGATATAGGTATAATTAAAAAGATAAAAGAAGAATATAAGAGTTTGGACCCTGAGAGGCGGCCATTGGATTCGTGAATTCACCTTCCTAGAAAGATTGGAACATACTGATTTGAGCCCTTGGCATTGCCTGCCTAAGGAAATTAGGGTACCAGTTCTAAGTGATAGAAGGAGCCCTGGGGAAAGCTCCAAGAGGGATTAATATTGCATATGGAAAAAACTTTGAAAAGCTTTGTACAAATAAATTTTTGGATGAGTTTAATGAAGAGATTTTGCAACTTTAGACAAGTTAAAAATATTAACATTACCTTGACCTGTTTAGCACCTTTCTGTTCTCATGCTAATGTTGTAACCACAAGTTTATGCCCAGATGACCTGTGATTTGGAGGTTTTCATGAGAGTTAAAAGTTATGTATAACTTGCTTTTGTAGACACTAAATTGTGAATTGTGTGCATTTTGTTTTCTGGCAGCATAGTTACATGGGATTATTCAGGAAAAAAATGCGTTTGAGGAAAATATTGAAAAGGTTTTTGATGATGTATTTTTGTAAACAATTATTATAAACATGCAAGAGAGTGAGGAGTGAACGAGGGAGGGAGCAAGAGAGGGAGAGAAGAAGGGAGGGAGGGAGGGAGAGAGAGAGAGAGAGAGAGAGAGAGAGAGAGAGAGAGAGAGAGAGCAAGCTGTCTCCAAGTGTAACTTCAAAACAGTGATGAGTGATCTATTAGCTTACACCTGCATTTTTATCCGAGACTCTGATTTCACATCAATCCAATCCTCCTATTCTGAAAAACCCTGAAGCAATTGAGACTGGTCCTCAGCACTAACTCTGTAAGTTTCGTTATTTTTCTGTTTAGTTTCTGTCTCGATGACATGTCCATTGGTGAAAATGGGTGTTGAAGTCTCCCACTATGTATGTGGCATTCAATGTGTGATTGAAGCTTTAGTAATGTTTCTTTTACAAATGTGGGTGTCCTTCCATTTGAGGCCTAGATGTTCAAAATTGAGAGCTTTACTTGGTGAATTTTTTTCTTTGATGTGTATGAAGGGTCCTATCACATTTCTTTTGATTACTTTTGGTTGAATGTCTATTTTATTAAATATTAGGATAGCTAGTCCAGCCTGTTTCTTGTGTCTGTTTGCAAGGAAAATCTTTTCCCAAGTTTTTACCCTGAGGAAGTGTCTAAGATGTGTTTATTGTATATAGAAGAATGATGGATCCTGTTTACACATCCACTCTGTTAGCCTGTGCCTCTTTGTTGGGGAATTGAGTCTACCAATGTTGCAAGAGATTAATGACCGATGATTGCAAATTTCTGTTATTTTGATGTTGGTGGCAGTGTGTGTGTGTGTGTGTGTGTGTGTGTCTGTGTGTGTGTGTCTGTGTGTGTGTGTCTGTGTGTGTGTGTCTGTGTTTCTGTGTTACTGGTATCAAATTATTTATTTCTTGTGTTTTCTTGGGTGTAGTTAGCCTCATTGAGTTGCAGTTTTCCTCATAGTATCTACTATAGGTCTGGAGTACTGGGAAAATAGTACAAATTTTATTTTGTCGTGGAATATCTTGGTTTCTCCATCTATGGTGATTGAAAATTTTGCTGGGTATAGTACTGTGGGCTGACTTCTGTGGTCTCTTAGGGTCTGCAAGACATCTGCCCAGGCCCTTCTGGATTTTAGAGTCTCTGTTGAGAAGTCAGATGTAATTCTGATAAGTCTGCCTTTTTATGTTACTTGACATTTTCCCTTGCAGCTTTCATTTTTTTCCTTTGTTCTGTACATTTTGTGTTTTGATTATTATGTGGCAGAAGGATATTATTTTCTGGTCCAATATATTTGGTGTTCTGTAAGATTCTTGAATATTTTTGGCATCTCTTTTCTTAGGTTAGGGAAATTGTCTTCTGTGATTTTGTTGAAGGTATTTTCTGGGGCTGTGAGCTGGGAATCCTCTGCTTCTATTTCTCTTATTCTTAGGTTTGGTCTTTTCATAGTGTCCCAAATTTCCTGGATGTTTTATGCATGAACTTTTTAGATTTTGCATTTTCTTTGACTGGTGTATCATTTCTTTTCTATCATATTTTCTATGCCTAATAGGCTCTTTTCTATCTCTTGTATTTGCTTCTCTTTCCATTTTTAGTTCTTGGACAGTTTTATTCATTTCCTTCATCTGATTGAATACATTTTCCTGTAATTTTTAAGAGATTTATTCATTTCCTCCTTAAAGGCATCTATCATCTTCATAAGATTCATAAGATTGGAGTTTCAGGTCATCCTCTTGTGCTTTGACTGTGTTATGATATCCAGGACTTGCTATAGCAGGATAGCTGGACTCTGGTGGTACCATATTACTTCAACTCTTGTTGATTGCATTCTCATGCTGTCCTTCAGCCATCTAGTTGTCAGTGGTGTTGGCTAGATGATTCTTATGCCAGCTCCCAGCAGGACTCCCTGTGAAGGCAGAGAATAAAGGAAAGGGGGCATCGAACAGACCAACTTAGCTGTGCGCCAGGTGGACCCAACTGGGAAGGGATTGGTTGGGGATGGTTCCCCCCCACGCTTTTTCCTGTGCATCCAGGCCTACATGGGGAGTGTAGCAGGATGCTATTTGGGTAGCACAAGGATTTTTATGATGACAGGTTGTTCAGAGACTCAAAATGGAGGTGATGGGACTGTGCTCAACTCACTTGCTGCTGGCTATGCCTCAGGAAGACCTGACTTGAGTTAATTCTTTGTTGAAGAATGTCAGTAAAACTTCATTATCTGTCATCATTTTATCTGAGGACATTGGTGTTTGTTTTTATTACCCAATTTCTTAATGCATAGTATTTTTCATTTGTTTGCAATACTGTGTAAATACAAGAGTGTAAATTTAGTAATACTTATGATCTGTCGGGCTGTGATTGGAAGTGTGTGTTTCTGGTAGAGCTAAGGTTTGAATGCTGCAGGCCCAATGGGCTGTCCTCAGCCTACAAGGGATGGCAACTGTTTGCCTAAGCTCCTAGAATACAGCTTCTAACACGTGGCTACATCTCTCCATAAGTCCATGACATTTGGTCACAAAAGGGTCATGCCCCGAGCCCCAACTCAGGTAGAGGTGTGGACACGCAGCCCCAAGCCATCCCCAGGTTAATGAGACACCTGGAGACTTAGCCATGCCCCTTCCCAGTTACTATATCTGCCTCACCCATCCCAGAACTTGGGGGGTACAGTTCCATCCACGCCACTCTCCACAATGAAAATAAACATCTTAGAATTATGGACTGTCTCTTGATCTGGACCCACAGTGGGAAGCGAGGGATCTAGCCCTCGATTAAGAAGCCGCATCTAATCTCTCCCTGAGGGCTTCCCTGAGCATCCAGATGGTACCCATTCACCCAAGCCTAAGCAGCTAGCCCGGCTGAAACCTGAGCTAGCCTGTCTGCAACACCCTGTGGTGACTGCGATGCCCCAGGCTAGAGAACCCATGGAGATGGCTGCTGCGCATTCCCCGGGAATGGCCCCCTCTCCCACCCCCAGGCAGGGCCCGCAATCTCTTCCCACAGCTCCCACCTGCCTGTCCGACTGTGTGGGAGATGCGCAGACACTTCCTGAATGTCTCCTGTGCCATCCAGAGCCGCAACACTTGGAACAGACATGTGGGACTTCTTTTCACCACACCAGGCTTGTTCCCACAATGATCCTTTGAATATCAGTTATGATGGCCTTTTCTCTGTAAAATATCCTTGAATGGAACATTGCTTGAGGATCAGATTCCCTACCTTCACAGAAATGGCCATATTAAAATAAAAACAGTGGCTTATTAAAATAAGAAAATTATGAATAGAAATTTCTATACATAATTACTTCAGGCATCATTTTTGTGAAAATTGATAATGGGAAGGGAACAAAGATATTTATAATGTTCTGTAAATATGCTTTCATTTTTCTACTATAAAAATAAATATAGTCTGCTTTTTACTGTAGTCTAAAACATGCATATAATATTTTAAGGCATTTTATGGTATCCATACTAATCAAGTGTGTAGTCTTCCAACTTGTGGAAGAGTTCCTATGTTTGTTTGTTTGTTTGTTTGTTTTTTATAAAAAGCAAGGCAATGAAAAAGATGCTGCTAATGTGATCAAGGCGATAGGTTCCATTCGAAGCTAGCTGCTGCACTTGGCAGTGTTGTCCACATATTGCTAGCTTTAGATGCATAAAAGATGCAAGAGTGAAGGATAGCAAAAACAATCCTGAACAATAAAAGAACCTCTGGAGAAATCACCATCCTCATGCTACAGAGTAATAGTGATAAAAACTGCATGGTATTGGTACAATAACCCACAGGTTGATGAATGGAATCTACTCAAAGATCCAGAAACAAATCCACATACCTATGGACACTTGATTTTTGACAAAGAAGCCAAAACAATACAAGAGAATAAAAGAAAGCATCTTCCACAAATGGTGCTGGTCTAACTGGATGTCTGCATGAAGAAGAATGCAATTAAGTCCATATTTATCACCCTGTACAAACTCAAGTCCAAGTGGATCAAGGACCTCAACCTAAAGCTTGATACACTAAATCTAGTAGAAGAGAAAGTGGAAAATGTGCTTGAATACTTTGGTATGGAGGACAATTTCCTAAACAGAACACCAATGGCTCAGGTCTTAAGATCAACAATGAATAAATGGAACCTCATGAAAATGTAAAGCTTCTGTAATGCAAAAGTCACTACAGATTGGGAAAAGAATTTCACCAACCATACATATGTCAGAGGGCTAATATCCAAATATATAAAGAACTAAAAAAGTTAGACTCCAACAAACCAAATGACCCAATTAAAAAATGGCATACAGGGTTAAACAAAATTCTCAACAGAGGAATCTTGAATGGCTAATAAGTACTTAAAGAAATGTTCAACATCCTTAGTCATCAGGAAAATGCAAATCAAAATGACCCTGAGATTACACCAATCAGAATGGCTAAGATCAAAAACTTAAGGGAAAGCACATGCTATCAAGGATCTGGAGAAAGAGAACACTCCTCCATTTCTAGTGTGACTGTAAGCTTGTACAACCACTCTGGAAATCAATTTGGCAGTTTCTTGAAAATTTGGAATAGTTATGCCTGAACACCCAGCTATATTGCTCCTGGGTATAAACCCAAAAAATTGTCTACCAAACCACAAGGACATGTGCTCCAGTATGTTCATAGCAGCTTTATTAATAATAGCCAGAAACTGGATTCAATTCAGATGTCCCACAACAGAAGAATGGATATAGAAGATGATGTTGTTCATTTATACAATGGATTACTACTCAGTTGTAAAAACAACATCATGAATTTTGAAAGCAAATGGATGGAACTATAAAACATCATCTTGAATGAGGTATCTCAGACCCAAAATGACATGCATGAAGGAAACAAGAAGGAAGTCCCAAGCAAGGATTCTTGAGTCACACTTAGAAGGAGCAACACAATAGTCATAGGAGGCAGAGGGAGGAAGGGACCGAGGTAGGCAGGCTTAGAAACCCCCCTGGATCCCAAAAGCGGGCGGCTGAGGCAGGAAACTTTTGCCTGGGACACTAGGATTCTATAGTCAAGCAGCTCTGGGAGAAAATTCTCTCTCCCAGGAACGTGGAAAAGCCCCTAGTGGGGGCAACACGAGCCCCAGAGCTCACTGACTCCACCCGCTTTCCGCAGGCCACAGAGACTGATGGTCAGCAACTTCCGGTGGCGGCCGGGAACCTCAACTTGGGCCACAGGGCTCCACAGCTAATTAGCGCCGGGACAAAGATCCCTCTCAGGAGCTCAGAAAAGCCAGGAGAGGGCCAAAGACATGCCCCACAGCTCACCAGGAACTGCCCCGAACCCGAGAGACACAGGGACCGAGATCAGACCCGGTGCCACAGCTCTCTGTCCTGCACACTCTTTGGTCTCGCCAGCAAGAATCCACGCGGACACACGGATCCTTCTGCAGCAAAGCGTTTATTGCATGATGAAAAGAGGAAGACCCCGGGGCCCCAGAATGGCGCTGCTTATATAGCCCTGAGGCAGCGTGTCCTCCACTGATTGGCGCGCCCCGGGAGTGGGCGGTGATTAGTCATGTACACCCTTAATGCGCAAGCGCTTCGGGGTTTCCCCGCGCTATCCGTAAGTTTCCTTAGAGCGACAGCAGAAGTCAGCACCATCTTGTA
>CM052713.1:3403215-3418355 GCA_028551405.1 Uromys caudimaculatus
ATAGGGCTGAGAAGCACCTAAAGAAATGTTCAACATCCCTCTTTGTTATTTAGCTTCTTTGGGTCTGTGGATTGTAGCATGTGTATTCTGCACTTTATGGGTAAAATCCACTTATCCGTGAGTATGCCATGCATGTCCTTTTGGGTCTGGGTTACTTTACTCAGGATATTTTCTAGTTCCATCCATTTGTCTGCAAATTTCATAATGCCATTGTTTTTAATAGCTGTGTAATACTCCATTTGTGTAAATGAACTACATTTTCTTTATCTATTCTTTGGTTGAGGGACATCTGGGTTGTTCCCAGTCTCTGCTTATTACAAATAAAGCTGCTATGAACATAGTTGAGAAGTTGTCCATGCAGTATGGTATGGTGGAGCATCTTTTGCATGTATGCCCAGGAGTGGTCTAGCTGGGTCTTGAGGTAGAACTATTCCAAATTTTCTGAGAAACCACCAACTTGACTTCCAAAGCGGTTGTACAAGTTTGCACTCTCACCACCATCGGTGTTCCCCCTTGCTCCATGTCATTGCCAGCATGAGATGTCCCTTGAGCTTTTTATCTCAGCCATTATGTGAGTGCAAAGTGGAATGTCAGAGTCATTTTGCATTTCCCTGATGCCTAAGCCTAAGTATGTTGAACATTTTTGTCACTTTCTAGTTTTTTTGTTTCTTTTTGTTTTGTTTTTGAGACAGAGTCTTACTATATAGTCCTGGCTGGTCTGCAACCCACTTCATAGATAAGAGTGATGGCACACACTTACATTTACCTGCCTCTGACTCTTAAGTGCAGGGATTAAAGGTGTGCAACACCATGTCTGGCCCTCCTTGAAATTTTGACAGGGTCTTTCACTTAACCCAGAGGACACTGATTTGGCCAGATAAGATGGCTGCCGTGCTATATAAGCCACTCGTCTTTTTCTCTCTTTAGTACCACAGTGCTGAGTTTTACGTGTGTGCTGCGGATAGAAACTCAGGTCTTTAAGCAGCAAGCATTTGGCAATTGAATGTTTCCCCTAACTCCCAAAGCCTCCAGATTTTAACTTTGTTGTCCCTAGTATTTTTCCCTCAAGGTAACTGCCCATTTCTTGAGACATTTTTGGGACTATCTTAAACCTATATAAGCAAACACAAACTTTCTTAAAGAACACAGATGGAGGATATTTTGCCATTTTATCTCCTGTTTGTTTTATAAAAGACAGGTGGAAACTATCACCACATAACTCATGTCACACACTATTTCACAGTTGTGTGGTCTGTTGCAGTTTGGATGTATCACTGGCTTACAAATTCCCTAGATATTGAATATTTAGGTAGTATTTGAACATTTGTACATATAAACAACACTGCTGTTTGTATCGCTGTACATCTGTGCCATTGCATCTTTGTGTGATTATTTCCTGACCACTCTTTCTTTGTGAATGAGAATTAGGTCCTCAGGTCAGAGTTCTGCTAGAAGTGGCATGTGATGGAATACAGTTGTCAGCATCTATCCAGCTGCTTAGGTTTCAGATGGGATACTTCTGCAGATCCCTTGGGGCTGAGGTTTATTCTGTGGGCGAGAGTGTGGAGCAGCATCCTTGCCTGGGCTTCTAGTAGATGTAGCATGGTACACAAGGGAGCCCAGATCTAGGGTATCAGCAACTCTTCATCAATCTGCTGAGACCAAAGTCAACTCTCCAAACAAACATTTCCTGCATGAACATTGTGTTTGTTATATTTCCCTCATTTGTTTATGATGACTGTGTCAGCCACACTGATTTACGTAAACACTGCCAATTTCGGGATGTTACACTCTCAACAAAAGTAGCTGAGTACAAACAGAATTCCTCAGTTTTAATTCATATTGTTTAAACATAGCAGATGTTGATAGAGTGAGCCAATAAAAATGTACAACAAAGGCAGCCATTTCGGGAGTAGGTGGTTTGTGATTAAAATGCATTCCAGATTGACACAATGATACATTAATGGACTGGACTGTTTAAATGCTATATTTGGCTCCTATAGAATCATAAAGCAAGCTTGGGTTCTACTTTAGCAATTTTCAGACTGTAATTGTAGAGGGTGCTTGCAACTGAGCCAATTTTATCCTTTCTATCTTATGTCTACTTTAGTGATATATGCTTGCACATATGCCACAGCCTCAACCTTGAGTGTGTTAGAATACATAACCCCCTCAGTGTATTGTTTTTGGTCTTCCCATGGACCATTTCCCTACGGTCAGTGTTTCATTGGGCCTAACATGGGACAGGAGTTGTCCTATTGGCCCAAATGACTAATTTGGTACAAATACATTCCAATTCTATGCAAGAAAATATAAATACTCTTAAAGACAGATAGGACTAGGCCTTGTTTCATCATGCCTATAATTTGTTAACATACTCAAGGGAACTGTCAGCATAGCTCTGGGAACTCGATCACATTGCAAATAAGAATATCATAGCCAACAAGAAGTTTGATGTTTCCCTATAGTATTTAAGATTGTATCTATGTATGTATGTATGTACATATTTATTTTGCATGATGAGAAGACAGCATTTTATTTCACTAAGTGCTCATGTGAGTTCATTAATAATGTAAGATATTTTGACCTGTTTTATTTTGAATCAGTTCTAGAAAAGACTCATCTTTCTGTAGTTCAAGTGCCCAATGGCATAAATCACAAATAATACCATAACAGGATAAATTAAACCTTTGCTATAATTTTAGTAGGGACTCAAGTTGGTTCTTGATCTTCAATAATATTATTATACCACCCTTATTGATTATTTAATAGATTTTTTTCTCCATCCAGAGTTCTATGATACTTATCCCATTAAAAGGCTAAATTTTAAAACAACTGGAGTACTTCACCAGTGAAAATTCAGACTATGCAAGGTATGGTGGTGATGATGGTAGTGTGTGTGTGTGTGTGTGTGTGTGCGTGTGTGTAAAACTAGCAGTTGACAGGTGAATTCAGGAGAATCAAGAGTTCAAGGCCACCCTCTGCATAGTGATTTTAGAACCAGCCTGGGAACATAATACCTTATTTTAAATGAACAAACAACACACACACACACACACACACACACACACAGAGAGAGAGAGAAAGAAAGAGAGAGAGAGAGAGAGAGCTCATTAGTATGGTTCTGAGATGTAATACTTAAATATCTTAGAGATAAACAGTCATAGTTCAAGGCCTTAATCTCTTATATCTGATACATTTGTAGTCAGCCTTTCAAACTGTACTTTTTCCAAATATTATCAAATTTTGGATGAAACTCATAACCTTTTTTGTTATTTTAAATTTTGTTTTCTTTTTAAAAAATGTTTTCCCCTAAAATAGAGTGTTTTCTCACAAAATATATCCACTCTCTCTCATTAGAAAAGAATAAGCTTCTAAGACAGTAATAAAATATAACAAAATAAAACACTATAAGTTAAAACAAAACCCATCACATCAAAGTAAGTTGGACAACACAAATAGAAGGAAAAGAACCCAAGAGAAGTCTCAAGACTCAGAGATTCATTCATTCACACTCTCATGAATCCCATAACTAAATTGGAACCCATAATATATCCACAGAGGACCTGGTGCAGACCCATGCAGACTGTATGCATGCTGATTCAATCTCTGTGAGTTCATAAGAGCTTTTGATTTAGAAGGACTTATTTTCTTATTGTCCTCTGGCTCTACAGATCTTTCTATCTCTATTTCTGCAGTGTTCCCTGAGCTGTGAAAGGAAAGATGAAGACAAATGATTTAGTGTAGCATGTAGTTTTTGCTATGCAGCTTTAAGCTCTGGGCGAACCACATTACCAGCACCCACCAGATTGCTTTGGATCCACAGATAAAATACAACACACACACATAAACCAGTTAATCTTAAAATACCTTTGCTAACTCACAACTGGGAACTCCTAACTACTCCTGCCACCACAGGTATAATTGGATAGAGTGGCCATTGGTTACTACATCTGTAAACTCACATGGCTTATTGGTGTTATCTCCTGATGCTACTCCTTCTTTTCTTCCCCAGTTCTCCTGATTCTCCCTGCATCCTCTGTGCGACTCTAAGTGTCCCAGCTTGTCCTCAGCCATCTGTTACTGGTATCTTTACTGATCAATCAAGAACCATTTGAGGAACAGGACCTTAGCATCAGAACTGCCCTCTATAATTTAGTGCTGAGTGTTCCAAGGTCTCACATTTTCTGCATAATGTCTGGCTGTGAGTGTCTGTACTTGTTCCAATCTTTGTTGCTGAAATATCCAACCATAATAAGCCCATATAAAAGGCACACAATCTAGATATTTTAATTATAAGCTATAAGCCTAGACCATTTGCTTGGAAAATTGTTTTCTAGCCCTTTACTCTGAGGTATAGTCTGTGTTTGTCACTGAGGTGCATTTCCTGTATGCAGCAAAATGCTGGGTCTTGTTTAAGTATTCAGTCTGTTAGTCTATGGCATTTTATTGGGAAATTGAGTCCACTGATGTTAAGAGATACTAAGGAATAGTGATTGTTGCTTCCTGTTATTTTTGTTGTTGGAGGTGGAATCATGTTTGTGTGGCTAACTTCTTTTGGTTATTTTTAGAGAAGATTACTTTCTTGCCTTTTCTAGGGTGTAGTTTCCCTCCATGTGTTGGCATTTTCCATC
The DNA here is from genome assembly GCA_028551405.1 of Uromys caudimaculatus. NCBI lineage: Eukaryota > Metazoa > Chordata > Mammalia > Rodentia > Muridae > Uromys > Uromys caudimaculatus. The sequence continues at coordinate 3,407,850 of CM052713.1, forward strand.
CTTTGTAGTGCTGGATTTGTGGACAAATATTGTGTAAAGTTGTTTTTGTCATGAAATATCTTGGTTTCTCCATCTATGTTATTGAGAGTTTTACTGGTTATAGTAGCCTGTGCTGACATTTGTGTTCTCTTAGGGTCTATATGATATCTGCTCAAGATCTTCTAGCTTTCATAGTCTCTGTGGAGAAGTCTGGTGTAATTCTGATAGGTCTGCCTTTATATGTTACTTGACATTTTTCTTTTTACCTTTACTGCTTTTAATATTCTTTCTTTGTTTTGTGCATTTGGTGTTTTGAGTATTTTGTAACAGGAGGGATTTCTTTTCTGGTCCAATCAGTTTGGAGTTCTGTAGACTTCTTGTATGTTCATGTGTATCTCTTTCTTTAAGTTAGGGAAGTTTTCTTCTATAATTTTGTTGAAGATATTTACTGGTCCTTTAAGTTGGGATCTTTGTTTTCTTCTCTACCTTGTATCCTTATATTTTGTCCTATCATTGTGTCCTGGATTTCCTGGATGTTTTGAGTTAGGAGCTTTTTGCATTTTGTATTTTCTTTAATGTTGTGTCAGTGTTTTCTATGATATTTTCTGCCCTTGAGAATCTCTTTTCTATCTCTTGTATTCTCTTGGTGATACTTGCATCTATGACTCCTGATCTCTTTCTTAGGTTTTCCATCTCCAGGGTTGTCTCCCTTTGTGATTTCTTTATTGTTTCTATTTCCATTTTTAGATCCTGGATGGTTTTGTTCAATTTCTTCATCTGTTTGGTTATGTTTTCTTGTAATTCTTTAAGGGATTTTTGTGTTTTCTCTTTAAGGGCTTCTACTTGTTTACCTGCATTATCCTGTATTTCTTTATGGGAGTTATTTATGTCCATCTTAAAGTTGTCTATCATCATCATGAGATGTGATTTTAAATCTGAGTCTTGCTTTTCCAGTGTGTTGGGGTATCCAGGACTTGCTGTGGTGGGTGAACTATGTTCTGATGATGCCAAGTAGCCTTGGTTTCTGTTGCTTGGTTCTGAGCAACAGACTTGCCTCTTGACATCTGTTTATCTCTGATGTTAGCTGGTCTGGCTATCTGTGACTGTGGTTTGTTGCTCCTTCAAGCCTATGTGTCAGCACTCCTCGGAGACCAGTTTTCTCCAGGAGGAATTTGGTTATGGAGTCTGTGACACAAGGTCAGCTCTGGGGCACAGATGGAAACTGGAAGGATCCTGTCTCCTGGTATTCCTTGTTTCCTGTGTCCTGATGGCTCTAGGTAGGTCCCTCTTGGGCCAGGGATTTGAGCAGATGTGGTGGTATTACCTGTGCTCACAGGTGTGTCAACACTAGTGGAAGACAGCTCTCTCTTTTGGTGGTATTTGGGTATGGAGAGCTGTGGCACAGGGTCAGCTCCAGGCTTAGACAGAAACAGGAAGGATCTTGTTCCAGGCTGCTCCTCGGTTCCTGTGTCTGGAGGGCTCCAGTGGGTCCCTCTGAGCAGAAGTCATGGTCTTACCTGTGCTCACAGGTGTGTCAGCACTCCTGGGAGACAGCTCTCTCCCGGTGGTATTTGGGTATGAAGAACTGTGGCACCCAGTTCCCTATTTTTAATTAAAGTATTTTTTCTTGACATTTAGTTTTTATTTTAGTTCTTTATATATTTGTATATTAGCCTCTATCAGCTGTGTAGGTAATAAACATATTTTTTACCATTCTATGGTTGCCATTTTGTGTGAATAATGATATACTTTTCTGTGCAAAAGCTTCTCAGTTTCATCATGCCCCACTTAATTGTTGTTCTTATGCCTGTACCAATAGAAAGTGGTTTCCCTGTACCAGTGACTTCAAAGCTATTCATCAGTTTCTCTTCTATCAAGTTCTGTGTGTCTGGTCTTATGTTCATGTTCTTAATACATTTAGAGCTGTTTTGTTCAGGGTGATAAGTATGAATCTGCATTTTCTACATGCTGATATCCAGTTTGTCTAGCACAATTTGTTGGGGGTTACTGTCTTTATTCTAGTGTGTATTTCTGGCTTCTTTATAAAAAATGAGGTATCCTTAGGAGTCTCAGTCTTCAATTTGATTCCATTAATCAATGCATCTTTTTGTGATAATGCCATGCTGTTTTTTTTTTTTTTTAAATTACTGTAGCTTTTTAGTTCTACTTGATATCAGGGATCGTAATACCTCCAGCTGTTCTTGTGTTATTGAGGATTGTTTTTGCTGAGAGAGAGAACAGACAAAGGTCTGTTCTCTCTCTCTCTCTCTCTCTCTCTCTCTCTCTATATATATATATATATATATATATATATATGAAAGTGAAAATTTTTATTTCAGGGTCGGTGAAGAATTGTGTTGAGATTTTCACGGGGGAATTTATTTAATCTGTAGATTGATTTTGGTAGGATGCCATTTTCACTAGGTTAGTCCTACTAATTCACAAGCATGGGAGAGTTTTTTCCATTTTGTGATATCATCTTCAATTTCTTTCTTCAATGATTTGAAGTTCTTATCATACAGTCTTTCTCTTGCTTTCTTAGAACCACTTGAAGATATTTTATATTATTTGAGGCTATTGTGGAGGTGTTATTTTCTTGATTTCTTCCTCATCCATTTTTTATTTGTATATAGGAGGGCTACTGACTTTTTTGTGTTAATTTTACATCCAACTACTTTGCTGAAAGTGTTTATCAGATGTAGGAGTTGGTTGAAAATTTTCATGTCACTTGTGCATACTATACTATCATTTGCAAATAAAGATACTTTGACTTCTTCCAATTTGTATCCTCCTGATCTTCATCTCTTTTATTGCTCTGGTTAACATTTCAAGCACTATATTGAAAAGTTATGGAGAGAGAGAATAACTTTGACTTGTTCCTGAGTTTAGTGAAGTTGTTTTGAGTTTTTCTCCACTTAAGTTGATGTTGATCATGGGTTTCCTGTAAACTGACTTTATTATGTTGAGAAGTGTTCCTTATATCTTCAGCCTTTCCAGGACTTTTATCATGAAGGGGTGTTGGATTTTTGTCAAAGGTCTATTCTGCATCTAATGAAATAACCATGTGGTTTTTGTCTTTACGTTTGTTTATGGTGGATTACATTTATCAGTTTACATGTGTTGAACCATCCCTTTATTTCTTGAATGAAGCCTATTTGATCATTGAGAATGATCTTATCTATTCTTGGATTTAGTTTGCAAGTATTTTATTGAGAATTTTTGTGGCTATGTTCATAAAGAAAATTGGTCTGCAATTCTCTTTCTTTGTTGAGTCTTTGTATAATGCGGGTTTCAGATAACCGTGGCCTCGTAAAATGAATTGATCAATGTTCCTCATGTTTCGATTTTGTAGTATTTTTGAGGAACATTGGTATTAGCTTTTCTTTGAAGGTCTAGTAGAGCTATTCAGTGCTAAAACCATAGGCCTTTGGCTATTTTTGGTGTGTTTCAATTGCTTTTCTGATGTTGATTTAACATTGCTAAGTGACGTGGATGAGGTGACAGAGTGTGTAAGATGGGAACTGCTAACATTCCTAAGTGGTATATGGAGAAAAGTATCATCTTCTTTTATATTTTCCAATCTGTTGGAGTATAGGTTTTTGAAGTATGCCCTTATAATTTCTGGATTTCCTCTGTGTCTGTTGCTGTGTCCCACCCTTTTTTTTCTCTCATTTTATTAGTTCAGATATTCTCTATTCTTTAGGTAATTTGGAAAAGATTTTTTTCTTACAGATTTTTTTTGTAATTAATTTTCTCCTAGAACAAACTCTCTGTTTCATTGATTCTCTGTATTATTTTTGTGTGTGTCTCTATTTTATTGATTTCAGCTTCAAGTTTGACTGTTTCTTGCTGTCTACAACTCTTGGGTATGATTTTTTTTCTTTTCATTCTAGAGTTTTAAGCTGTGCCATTAAGTTATTAGTAAGAGATTTTTCCAATTTTTATGTAGGTCTTTAGTACTATGGAATTACTGCTGAGAACTGCCACATTGTATCCCATAAATTTGGGTATGCTGTGTATTCATTTTCATTCAATTCTAGAAATTCTTTCATTTTTTTCTTAATTCATGTCTTGGCCCATTTTCTAATTCAGTAGTGAGTTGTTCAGTTCCCATGTGTTTGTGGACTTTCCATTTTTGGCTGAAATTTGCTTTAACCCCTGGTGGTTTGAAAGGATGCAGGGAGTTGTTTCAATATTTTGGTATCTGATGAGATTTGCTTTCTGTCTGAGTATGTGGTCAATTTTGGATAAAGTTCCATGAGGTGTTGAGAAGAAGGTGTTTTCTTTTGTGTTTGGATGAAGTGTTCTGTAAATATCTGTTAGACTCATCTGGTTTATAATATCTGTTAGCTCAAGGATTTCTCTGTTTTAGTTTTTGCCTGAATGACCTGTCCATTGGTGAAAGTAGTCTTGTACTATCGGTGAGTGAGGGTAAATATAGAATTTAAGCTCTAGTAGTATTTCTTTCACAAACTTACATACCCTTGTATATGGTACACAGATGTTAAAAAGTGAAATGCCCTCTTGAAGGATTTTTCCTTTGATGAGTATGCAGTGTTCTTCCCTGGCTGTTTTGATTACTTTTGGATTGATGTGTCTTTTGTCAGAAAATGATATGGCTATACAAGTTTGTTTCTTAGTTCTATTTTCTTGGATTACCTTTTTCCAACCCTTTACTCTGAGGTGTTGTCTGTCTTTGATGTTAATGTGTATTTCTTAGATACAGAAGGATAAATACTGTTTTTAATCCACTCTGTTAGTCTGTGTCTTTTGGGGGTCTGTGTGGAGAATTGAGATATTTGGAGAGATGTTGATAACTAGTGAATATTGATTCCTGTTATCTTGTTATTGTTGTTGTTGGTGGTAGTGGTAGTATGTGTGTATGTGATAGCTAGCTAGCTAGCTAGATGATAGATCAAGAGAGGAGAAGAGGAGGAGAGAAAGTTTTCCCTCTTGATTTTGCTGGTCTGGGATTATTCATTCTCTGTATTTTCTTGGGTGTCATTAACTTATTTAGCTTGGAGTTTTCCATCTAGTACCTTTTATAGGGCTGGATTTGTGGATAGATATTGCTTAAATTTTTTTTTTGTCATGGAATGTCTTATTTTCTCCACCTAAAGTTTTATTGGCTAGAGTAGTATTGGGTATCTACTGTTATCTGTGGTCTCTTAGAGTCTGAAGCTCATCTGTTCAGGACCTTTTGGCTTTTAAGTCTCCAACTAGAAGTCAGGTGTAATTCTAATATATCTGCCTTTATGTGTTACTTGACTTTGTCCCTTGTATCTTTTCATATTCTCTCTTCATTTTGGAAGTTTTGGTGTTAGTTATTACTTGCTAAGGGGATTTTCTTTTCTAGTCTAATCTACTTGGTGTTTTGTAAGCTCCTGTACCTTAACAGGTTTCTCCTTTTTTGGATTAGGGAAAATTTCCTCAATGATTTTGTTGAAAATACTTTCTGCTCTTTAGACCTGATTTCTTCACCTTTTTAAATTCCTATTATTCTTAGATTTGGTCTTTCATAGTGCCCTAGATTTCTTGGATGTTTTGTTTCAGGAATTTTTCGTAGGTTTAACATTTTATTTGACTGATGTATTATTCATTATTCTCAGGTCTTCAGTACCTGAGTTTCTCTCATGTGTTTTTTTGTTTGTTTGTTTGTTTGTTTTTTGTATTCTGTTGGTGAATATTTTCTTTGTGGTTCCTGTTCAAGTTCCTAAATTTTCATTTCTAGAATTAGCTTAATTTTCTTTATTGATTCTATTTCCAATTTTATGTCTGGAACAGTTTTCTTTATTTCCTTCTACTTTTCATGTTTTCATAGATTTCTTTAAAGGTATGATTCATTTTGTCTTTAAGAACCTCTATCATATTCATACAGGCAGTTTTAAAGTCTATATCTTTTATGCTTCAGCTGTTACTTTACTCTGCCTGATTCTGTGGGGTTCATTCACTCTAGTGGAAACTTAATGTCCTGGCTGGTATTAGTTGTGTTTTACACTGACATCTAGGCAATTGGGATTTGAAGATTATAATTGTAGGAGCTGTTATATCATCTCATATTTGTTGGGGTTATATTCCTTGGTTTGTTTCTGCTCTCATTCTTAGGAGAATGTTGCAAAGAGCTAACTGTCCCGTCCCTCCTGGGGGGCCCTCCCAGGTGGGACTGTCCACCAGGGTCTGAAGTATCCTGCCTGCAGGACTTTCAGTTGCTGAGGAGGGAGCTGCGGGATAATGGAAAGACACAGGAAACAAGAAATATCTGGGAGCAAGATGAAAAGTCCGATCAAGCTCCGATCAGCCTTTATTCCAAGTCCGTATATAAGCACTTAGGAAGGAAAGGGGCAGGGGCAGGAAGGTTACAGAAGGTCAACGTTTGTGCCAGATGTCACGTATTGTTACAAAGACAGAACATCACAAGACCTCCCATAATCCGCAGGTGGGGACAAACAGAATGTCTCTAAAACTTCTCCCTTAATCCACAGGCTGGTCACCTGATTTCTGAGGAGCCTGAGGCACTGGGTCCAGGAGACTAAGACTCAGGCCTACCAGTCAGGCCAAAGCCTGTTGGTTCCTGACAGAATGTGGTGGTTGTGTGATGCTTGTAGACAATTCTTCTGTGATCTTGATAAGTGTGGGCCCTGGAAGTTACAGGTAAAATGTGGTTCTGGGTATTGGGACTTGAGAATTAGAAATCGGGATGTAGTAGGGGGTTGCTGGGGTCCATCAGAAGAAAAAAAAAAAAGCAGGGCTTTCCATAAGAATCTACTTAGTCCCCTAAAAAGTGGGACAGAGAATAAGGACTGGCTACAGATCTTCTACAGAGCTGGGGATGAGACCTGAGGAACTGGACATGGAGGAGTAAAGAAAAAGTAAAGAACCTCATTAGCCTACCTGTTTTCCTGGTCTGTGTGGCCTGTGGGTTCCCAGTGAGTGTCTTTTGAAGTTGGGGGCTGGGATAGGGCAATGAGTGGAGTGGGGGAAGGAAAGTAAGGAATGGAATGTCTAGGTGGTTTACTAGGGATTGGGGCAGTTGTGTCTCAGCATGTGGTCTGCTGCAGAGTTAAGGATGAGACTGGGGAACTTGGATGAGCTGAGAGAGAGGTGAAGATCTAGAGTTACCCACCTGTTTCCTGTATCCAAAGTCTGTGGTGTCTTCATCAACAGGAACTGTTCCCTTTCAAATGAGAACCAAAAGCAACAATAGCTTATTTTGTTCTAGAAGTCAGTTGGACTACTTTGACTAATAAGTAGAATGAAGGTTTCCCATGGCAAGTACTGGGAGTTTTGTTAGTCCCAGGGCTCTTAAGGGGAACACTGCAAACATAAGCAGCATAACTTTCTTTAAGCTATATGTACATTTTAGATACCTGGTGCATATGTACACACATATATATTTGTACACTTATATGTATTATCATAATTTTAGATGAATATAAAACAGTATTATTCCTTTAGGCTTTATCAAACATCCTTAATGTTATTTATCCCTCCTCCTTCCCCCTTCTCCTTCTTTATTAACCTCCCACTCCTCTCCCCTATTAAGTTCCACCTCTGGGTTTCTTTACGCACACTTTAATCTTGTATTATATTTTCCTCCCTTGTTCCCTACCCCCACGGTCCCTTTTTAGTTTTGTGCCTCTGCAGTTACTCCAGGTTTGGAGCTAGGAACTGGAGATAAGAGAGAACATGAGGCACTTGTCTTTCTGAACCTATAATGTAATGTAATTTTTTTTTATATTTCCATCTGTTACTTGCAAATGTGTTTATTTCATTTTCATTACAATTGAATAGTATTCTTCTGTGTATATATACTACACTTTCATTATGCATTCGTCTGTTGAAGGACATTTGGGTTGTTTCTATTCCCTAGCTATTGGGAGTAGGGACAGTAATGCACACTGCCTGAGCAAGTGTATGTGGTGTAGGATATTGAGGTCTTTGGGCATATGCCAAAACATGGTATATGTGGTGGTTTTATTTTCAGATTTTTTTATTTTTTATTTTTCTATGATTCTCCATACTAATTACCAGAGTGGTTTCATAAATCTGTATTCCCACTATAAGTGAATGAGTATTCCCCTTTCTCTCCAGCATTCATTGTCAGACTGGAGTGAGAGAAAAATCTCAAAGTTGTTTAATTCACATTTCCCCAAATGCTAAGAATGTTAACACTTTTTGAAATATTTGTTAACTATTTCTATTTCTTCTATTGAGAAATTTCTCCTCTAATCCATAGCCTTATGTTTACCAATGATAAAGCTTTTTTTCCTGAAAGTTGTTTTTGTCAGGTGTTTAAAATTGTCTGTCACTATGCTAGCCCCATTTTATCATAATTGTTGTAATGTTACTTGACACAAATGTAGAATCACCTGGGAAAGGAGTCTGAATTAGAAAACATCTAGATTAGTTTCTCCTGTAGGCATACCTATGGGGGCTTTTAAAAGTTGGGTTGTACCTAGTCAGGTACAGCTGGGGCACAGCTGTCAGAGGTAAGTGTCATGCAGTCCCATGACCTTTATTGTCTGTTGCTGTGCTTGCTTTTTGGTCCTGAGGAGCCTTGTGGGACCCCAAGAGCATCCTGCTTCTCTGTGGAGGCTTGCAGGGGCCCCAAGAACTACCAGTTTAGAACATTGTCCAACTGATCCCTTGCCAATGGGGTCTGCCTGAGGCACAGCCCACAATGTCAGGTACCTGGACCTCTATTTTCTGGCCCATGGCTCCACCTGCCTTCCGTAGAAGTCCTGCTGCCATCAGGATTATCCAGCCAACATCAGAAAAACACATATGTTTAAAGGACAATGTAAGAACACAATCAACAACAGTCAGGGCAATATGGCATTATCAGAGTGCAGATATCGTGCTACCACAAGTGGTGGATATCCAAACAAAACTGAAGTACAAGATGACCATCCTAAATCCAATCTTAAAAAGGTGATAGAGGCTGATAAAAAGGAAGTGAATAAATCCCTTAAACAAATACAGGAAAATACATCCAAAACAGTTAGATGCATTAAACGAGGAAACAAATAAATATAAAGCAATATAGGAAAATATAGTCAAACAATATGGAAATGCATAAAATGTCTAAAACCCGAAGATAGAAATAGAAACAATAAATAAGATACAAACTGAGGTAATGCTGGAGATGAAAAACATAGCAAAAAGAGAACAAGAACTACAGACATAAGCATCACCAACAGAATACAAGAGATGAAAGACAGAATCTCAAGCATAGGAGATACAATAGAAGAATACATAGGTCAAAGAAAAGCAAAGATATAAAAAGTTCATGACACAATACATCCAAGAAATTTGGGACATTATGAAAGGGACAAATCTACGAATAGTAGGAATAAAAAAAGGAGAAAATTCCCAGCTCAAAGCTCCAGAAAACATCTGCAACAGAATCACAGAAGAAAACTTTCCCAACCTAAAGAAAGAGATGCCTTTAAATGTAGAAGAAGCACACAGAATACCAAACAGAATGGACCAGAAAAGAAAATCCTCCCATTACACAATAATTAAAATACTAAATGTACAGAACAATGGAAGAATATTAAAAGCTACAAGGGGAAAAGTACAAGTAACATAAAAGCAGACTAATAAGAATTATACCTGGAGGAGACCTCTGCCCTGGCCACCAGGGCTCCACAGCCAATTGGTGCCAGGAGAAAGCTACCCTCCCAGGAGCATGGAAAAGCTGTGAGTGCAGTTAAGATGAGCATCACTGCTCACTGGGACCTGGGGACCTCAGCCTGGGCCACAGGGCTCCAGGAGAGAGCTGGTATCCCAGGAGTGCTGACATACCGTCAAGCATAGGCAAAACCACCACTTCCGTTCAAACTCACTGGATCAAGAGGGACCCTTGCAGAGCCATCAGGAGATAGGAACCGAGAGACAGCTGGGGACAAGATCCTTCTGATTTCTGTCTGCACCCCAGATCTGACCCGGTACCACAGCACTCCAAACCAAAACACCTCTCAGAGAGAACTGGTTTTCAAGGAGTATTGATACAGAGGCCTGCAGGAGGGACAAGCCACAGCCAGACTGAGTAAGATCAGCTAACATCAGAGTTAACAAGATGGCAAAAGGCAAGGGCAAGAACCTAAGGAACAGAAACAAAGGCTACCTGGCACCATCAGAACCCAGCTCTCCCACCACAGCAAGCCCTGGATTCCCCAATACGCCAGAAAAGCAAGACTCAGATTTAAAATCATTTCTCACGATGATGATAGAAGACTTTAAGAAAGAAATTAACAACCTTAAAGAAACACAAGAGAACAGAGGTAAAGAACTAGAAGCCCTTAAAGAGGAAACACAGAAATCCATTAAAGAATTACAGGAAAACACAATCAAACAGACAAAGGAAATAAACAAAACCATCCAGGAGCTAAAAATAGAAATAGAAACAATAAAGAAATCACAAAAAGAGACAACCCTGGAGTTAGACAACCTAGGAAAGGGATCAGGAGTCATAGATGCAAGCATAACCAACAGAATACAAGAGATAGAAGAGAGAATCTCAGG
>CM052713.1:3418855-3445730 GCA_028551405.1 Uromys caudimaculatus
AGGGATCTTTGTCCCGGCGCTGATTAGCTGTGGGGCCCTGTGGCCCAAGCTGAGGTTTCCGGCCGTCGCTGGAAGCTGCTGGCGGTCAGTCTCTGTAGGCCGCAGAAAGCGGGCAGAGTCAGTGAGCTCTGGGGACGCGTTGCCCCTGCTATGAGCTTTTCTGCGTTCCTGGGAGAGAGAGGATTGTCTCCCGGAGCTGTCTGTCTATGGAATCGTAGTGTCCCAGGCAGAAGTTTCCTGCCACAGGCGCCTGCTTTTGAGATCCAGGGGGGTTTTTAGGCCCGCCTACCTCGGTCCCTCGAAATCATTATTCTTATGCTTGTTAACCATGCCTTCTCCATCTGTAGTCTACCTTACCCCTCTAAATTCTGATAACCACTTTTCCTTTTATTCTTAAGATTTTGTACATTTTGAGAAATAATTAGATATTACATCTCACATGACTGACGTTCATTGCAAACTATAAACTGTCTTCAATGTAATTTACAAGATTAAAGCTCATCATCTTGATAACTTGTAGAACTGTTTTTAATGTGTTCAGAGATTTTGGTATGTTGGATTTCATTTTCATTTAATTCCAGGAAACTTATCATTTATTTCTTGATTTCTTCTTTGACCCAGTCATTAATCAGTGGTAAGTTACTTAATCTCCATTATTTTTGTATTTTAGAGTTTACTTTCTGTTGATTTTAAGCTTTATTGAATGATTGATTGACAGGATAGGTTACATGGGATCATTTCAATTGCTCTGATTTTTGCATGGATTTGATTTATGTACCAGGATGAGGTCTATTTTAGAGAAGCTTTTATGTGATGCTGAGTACAATGTAATTTCTTTGATGTTTGGGTGAAATGTTCTGTCATTATCTTTTAAATACCTTTGTTGTATGGTACCAGTTAAATCTGGCATTTTTCTTTTTTTAAAAAATTTTTTCTTTCATTATTATTAATCATTCCATTTGTTTACAACTTAAATTATATCTCACTTTCTGGTTACCTCCTCCACCAACTCCCCATCCCATGATATCCCACTTCCCAGTTACTCCTCTCCCAGTTACTGACCCTCCGGTGGCTAGCCCCAGTTTCTCATCCCTCCTGCTACCTATTTTTATTCAATTTCCTGACCCTCTGTACTTCTCTCCTGTCTCCTACAGATTCTGATACTGCCACCCTTATTTCCTCCTTCCCCTTTCTCTCTCCCTTGTCCCCCCCTCCTTCCATCTCCCACAATTGTCCTGATCCCTCCTCAATGCAGGACTGAAGAAGCATCTACCCCCTGATATTCCTTCCTTCTACCTCCATATGGTCTGTAGGTTATATCATAGACGTTGTGAGCTTTTGGGTTAGTATTCACTTATTAGTGAGTATATACCATGTGTATTCTTTTGTGTTTGAGTTACCTCACTCAGGATGATATTTTCTAGTTCCATTCATTTGCAATTTATGCAAATTTTATGAAGTCATTGTTTTTAATCGCTGTGTAGTAAATGTACCACATTTTCTATTTCCATTTTTCTGTTGAGGGACATATGAGTTGTTTCCAGCTTCTGGCTATTATAAATAAGGCTTCTATGAACATAGTGGAGCATGTGTTCTTATTAAATGTTGGAGCAACTTTTGAGTGTATGCCTAGGAGTAGTATGGCTATACTATGTCCAATTTTCTGAGGGTCCACCAAACTGATTTCCAGAGTGTTGTACCAGCTTGCAATCCCACCAACAATGGAGGAGTGTTCCTCTTTCTCCACATCCTCACCAATATCTGCTGTCACCTGCGTTTTTGATCTTAGCCATTCTGACTGGTGTGAGGTGGAATCTCAGAGTAATTTTCATTTGCATTTCCCTGATGACTAAGGATGTTGAACATTTCTTTAAGTGTTTCTCAGCCATTCAAGATTCCTTGGTTGAGAACTCTATTTAGCTCTGTACTTCACTTTAATAGGGTTATTTGGTTCTCTGGAGTCTGCCTTCTTGAGTTCTTTGTATATTTTGGATATTATCCCTCTATCAGATGTAGGTTTGGTAAAGATCTTTTCCCAATCTGTGGGTTGCCATTTTGTCCTATTGATAGTGTCCCTTGCTTTACAGAAGCTTTTCAATTTTATGAGGCCCCATTTGTCTATTCTCGTTCTTAGAGCATAAGCCATTGGTGTTCTGTTCAGGAAGTTTTCCCCTGTGCCCAAGTATTCGAAGCTCTTCTCCACTTCCTCTTTTATTAGATTTAGTGTATCTGGTTTTATGTGGAGGTCCTTGATCCACTTGGACTTGAGCTTTGTGCAAGGAGATAGGTATGGATCAATTTGTATTCTTCTACATGCATACTGCCAGTTGAACCAGCACCATTTGTTGAAAATGCTGTCTTTTTTTCACTGGATGGTTTTAGCTCCTTTGTTAAAGATCAAGTGACCATAGGTGAGTGGGTTCATTTCTGGGTCTTCAACTCTATTTCATTGATCTACTTGCCTGTTTCTGTACCAATACCTTGCAGTTTTTATCATTATTGTTCTATAGTATAGCTTTAGGTCAGGGATGGTGATTTCCCCAGAAGTTTTTTCCCCAGAAGTTTTTTTATTGTTGAAAATAATTTTTGCTATCCTAGGTTTTCTGTTATTCCAAATGAATTTGAGAATTGCTCTTTCTAAGTCCATGAAAAATTATTTTGGAATTTTGATGGAGATTGCATTGAATCTATAGAGTGCTTTTGGTAAGATGGCCAGTTTTACTATGTTAATCCTGCCAATCCATGAGCATGGGAGATCTTTCCATCTTCTGAGGTCTTCTTCAATTTCTTTCTTCAGAGACTTGAAGTTCTTGTCATACAGATCTTTCACTTGTTTGGCTAGAGTCATACCAAGATATTTTATATTGTTTGTGGCTATTGTGAAGGGTGTTTTTTCCCTTAATTTCATTCTCATCCTTTTTATTCTTTGAATAGAGGAAGGCTACTGATTTGTTTGAGTTAATTTTATATTCAGCCTCTTTTCTGAATTTGTTTATTAGCTGTAAGAGCTCTCATATCATCTGCAAACAGTGATAACTTGACTTCCTCCTTCCCAATTTGTATCCCTTTGATCTCTTTTTGTTTTCTAATTACTCTGGCTCGAACTTTGAGTGCTGTGTTGAATAGGTAGGGAGAGAGTGGGCAGCCTTCTTTAGTCCCTTATTTTAATGGGATTGCTTTGAGCTTCTCCCCATTTAGTTTGATGTTGGCTATTGGTTTGCTGTATATTGCTTTTATTATATTTGGGTATGCACCTTGAATTCCTGATATCTCCATCCTTTTAACACAAATGGGTGTTGTATTTTGTCAAAGGTCTTTTCTGAATCTGATGAGATGATCATGTGGTTTTTTTCTTTGAGGTTGGGCATTTTTCTTTTTATTTACTGTCTAGATGATGTGTCTGTTAGAGAAATTGGGGTCATTAAAATTATCCATTATTAGTATATTAATTTTTATATGTGTTTTCAATTCTAATAGTAATTTGTGTATGTGGAATTGAGTACCCCAGAAAGTTTGGCACAAAAGTGACTTTGTTACTTGGTTATTTTCCTTGACTGTAATAAAGTGTCCCTCTTTATCTCTTTGGATTCATTTTTGTTTGTAGTCTATTTTTGTCAGATATTAAGATAGCAATGACTACTTGCTTCCTCATCCTATTTGATTGGTATTCTGTTCTCTATCCTTTCACTCTAAGGCAGTACTTATCTTTAATGCTAAGATGAGTCTTTTTGCCAACAACAGATAGATAAATTTTGTCCCCCATTTCTTTTTGAGGTAGGGTCTCACCATTGTAGACCAGGAGGGTCTTGAATTCTCAGGGATCCCCCTGACTCTGTCTCCCAAGTTCTGGGATTAAAGGTGTGTGCTAGTACACTTGGATTTTGTTACTTTGTTCATTCAAACAACCTAAGCCATTTGACCAGAGAATGAGGATGTAAATAATCTGAAATGTGGGCTTGTTACAGGCATCCTGTTGCTGATTTTTGGTGTTGTTTGTATTTCCAGTGGTGCTTTGAGTTTCGGTAATTATAGCTTTAGTTCTGTATTCATTTCTATAGTCCCTTGTCTATGCTCACTCTTCCCTTCAACTTGAAATATTGTTTCTAGTAGTTTTTTTCTTCTGTTTAGACATAAAAAATTTAAGCTGTTTATCCCATGGAAAATTTGTTGTTGTTGTTGTTGTTGTTGTTGTTGTTGTTTTCTCCTTCAACTTTGGCAGATAATTTTGCTGTGTACATTACTCTTGTTTGGATTCTGTGGTCTTCTGGGACTTGGAGGGCATCCCTTCAGGCACTTCTCTCTTTTAAAATTTCCTTTTAGAACTCAGTTGTTATTCTGATGTTTTTCCTTTATATATGGCTTTTCCCCCTCTTGTAGCTTTCAAGACACTTTGTTCTATATAATTGGTGATTTAGCTATGCTACACCATTGGTGGTTTCATTTTTGGTTTTGTCTATCTGGTGTTTTGTGTGCTTCTTGGATTGATGTGTATATTGATGTCTTTCCTTAGTTTGGTAAAATTATCCTTCTATGATCTTAAGGATCTGGCCTATGCCTGGAACCTAGCATCTCCCTTATCTCTTCCTGTAATTTGAAAGTTTGTTCTTATCACAATATCACAATGTAGACATAATGTTTTTGTGCATTGTGTAAGAGTTGCCCTTGTATTATTCAAATGATAATTCTTTTCTGCCCTTATATTTTGTTTCAATCTGGACACAGCATTGTAACACTTAAATCAAGAATATCTTGTCTCAAGTCTGTATAAACAATTCTTACAATTTATTTTCTGTCTTGTCAATAAATGCTGATTACCAAATGGCTGTGCAGAAGAGAGAATAGGGCGGAACCACTCCAGGAAGGGAAAGGAGGGGAGAGAGGAAGAGAGGCAGATTGGCCACATGTACAAGGAGAGTTCAGCTGCAGCATGGAAGACCTAACTGCACGCATTATTGGGATGTTGTTGGGAAGGCAGCCAGATAATTTTAGGGGGTTAAGATAGATTATTTGACTGCCTAGATATTGAGGTAGAACTTGGAAATAAATCTTGGTCTCTCTGTGTCCTTATTAGGAACTAGCTAGAATTAAGAAATACAGTTGCTGTATTAATTCACTGATTATATATTAAAATATTTATATCCCACATTTCTTATATGTTACCTTTCTAGTTTTTTATTTAAAAATTTATACTTTTTGTTTATTTAATCTAAATCTTCTACTTTATCTCCGAGTTCTGATATTCTATCTTCTGCTTCATTCACTGTACTTATAAGGCTTTCCTTTGACTTTTCTAATCGGATCATTGATTTTTCAATTACACATTTATTTTAGCTTGTGTTCTCTTCACTGTTTTTATCTCTTTATGAATTCCACACACATTGGGAATGATGTGGTGAGGATCAGATGAATTCATCCAGTTAGACTCTGGGGCAAGAGGTGTGCAATCTGGCTGAGTGGGAAGGTTGGTTTCAGAACCTTCTTTATAATGCTTTAAGATACCAAGAGCAGAACTCCAAATGATACTAGGTTTTCACCTTACAAAAATGCACGTTGTGCCTAGTTACACTATTTTTATTTAAGTACGCTCTAGAAATTTGTATCATGTGCTGTGTAGCAATTCCACTATGTTTGAAACCTCTTAATTTGAATGGAAGCTCTGTAAGATACAAGATCTTAAGGGGAAAGTAAAGGCAGTGGTTCTCATCCTTCATAATGCTATGACCCTTTAATACAGTTCCTTATGATGTGGTAATCCCAACCATAAAATTATTTTTGTTGCTAGTTCATAACTGTAGTTTTGCTACTGTTATTAATCATAATGTAAATATCTGATATGCAGGATATCTGATATGTGACCCTTGTAAAAGAGTCATTTGACCCCCAAAAGGGATTGTGGCTCCCAGGTTCTAAAGGAAGGTAAAATGTTCAGTCTTGCAGAGAATCCCATTAAGTGTAGGCACTAAACAATCTAAAGGCTTCTGGAAGTCCCTGAAACTGATTCATCAGATTGGCTCCATTTCAAGCATATATAAGCACTAAGAGCCACTGAGAGTAATCTTTGGTTCTTTAGCAAGCTGAGTTGGATGGAAGAGGTAGAGGGTAGTCAAGCTGGTTGGAAGAAAAAGACCAGCTGAACTATCAAGGAGAGGTTAGGATGAACTGAGTTACCTGCAAAAGGCACTCTCCTACTGTTGATTTGCTTGCAGGTTGTACAGTACTCTCCAGGTTTCCACCTTCCTGGTATACTTTTGACAGTGCATCTACTTTTGAATCATTTATGGTTTTTTCAGTAACCTCTCATGCAAATTCCTTTAAGGAACTCCAATAAAGTCTACTGGTTTATCAAGCTGGACATTGATGGAATCTGCACTTTGGTATGTAGTCAGTTCCCTATTTTGTGTGAATATATGTTTGCTCATGTTTCCCCAAGAATAGGGTCATGTGACAATATACAGACTAGGAGACTGCAGCTGTGGTGTCTATGCAGACTCCCCATTGACTTCAATCACCTGGGAAGTCAGAGAATGCAGAGACGGGACATACTGAGGTCCTAGCTTTGCCTAAGTTCTAACTGCAATGTCAAACAATGCAAATCCAGGCAAAGGAACATATTCACTATAAAGTTCATTGTGGAATCATATGGAGAAAATTTCACAGTAGATAGATGGACTATTGTGTGATTAACCTAAACTGTTTGTTCTGTGAAGGTGTTAGACAATAGAGGTTCCATAGCAATGTGAGTTTGCCAAATATTGGCTTGAACTAATTAAATAATTTTTTTTTTTTTTTTACTGTAGGATTTCTTAGACTATTCTTAGATAATGTGTATTGGGTTTTCAATAGGTAACTGTTGCTTGCAAGGACTTCCTACATTTATATAGTCATAGATCTTCTGTGGTTTGTTGGTAGATTGAATTAGTATGTGGACTCTGAAGTCAGCATGTCTGCTTGAAATAAAGATCTCTCTCTAAAGATATAGATGGTACTGGATTTAATATTTCCAAGTTTCAGTTTCCTTGTTTATAAAAGGAGTGTACAATTGCATTTATGATTTGTGGTTAATTATAGAAGCATGGCATTTATTACAAAGCCTTGGAAACAATTAAAGATTAACAAATTATCTATGTATATCATCTTTCAGAATGAATGGTACATGGTAGATTCCTTTCAGAATTTTAGCTAGCATTTCTGACTGAGGTTAGTTACTGTTATTCTAACTAGAAAGCTGCCAAGGAAGATTCTGAGATGATAAAGAGAGTGATATGGGTGAGTGTTGGATGTCAATTTGCATACTTAGTTTTACATAAACAGGCAAGTCAGTTTTTTGAGAACAGCTAGACACAGGTGCTGCTCTACCAAACCTTAGCTGAAGCCTGACACATCCCCCAACCCTGGGCTTTTCTGTCAGGAGAGCTCATACATTCCCTGAAGCTTAGGCAGGTCTAAGTGAGGTCTTCAGTGACTTGTGGGTCATGGCCTTTCAGCTAACAGAGCACCAAAAGAGGCAGAGGTATGCTATGAACAGCTCTGGGCTTGCAAACAACCCTAACTCTATCTTTGGTAGTTGATCTTGAAGTTGCCACTTGGTTAAGTTTGTTTCTGCAGGAGTAAAATGGAAAAAATTATCATTTTAATAGAAACTGCATGATAAAAGGAAGGTGTGAAAAAACAGCCAAATTTTTCCATTTATCCATCTATCTGTCTATCTATCTATCTGTCTGTCTATCTATCTATCTATCTATCTATCTATCTATCTATCTATCTATTGCAAAGCAGAAATGTTTGAAGCAATGGTATGGAGTTGACTGACTACTTCCTGATTTAAAGGGGCTATCCTGTGCTAGAACATGAGTTTGGGCTAGTACTAATAAAAGAACATAAAAGCTCTATGTCAAACATTATAACCAGCTTCTTTCTTAACCTAAAGCTTTACAGTCTCTGATGTCTGTGGATTCTTGCTATTCTGGCCATTCCACTTAGAAGAATTCTATGGCTCTGTGTATTTTAAAACATGTAAACAAAGAACTTTGTTCTAGTTTATGTGTATATTTCCAAATTCTGTGAAAAAATTAGACCTCATTTAATATCATTTGCAATTTGATCAAAATGGACTAATTGCTACCTAATGAAGAGTAATAGTAACAAAGTTTATATAGCAAGAAGAATTTGAATCAGTGGTTTTATAGAAAGCTATAAAAATCATATATAAAACCCAAAAGTAATTCTACAATTAATTTAATGAATTTGAAGCAAAATTATAATTATCTAGTTTCTTCCTGTGGAAGTTCTCTTTAAGCTTCTTGCACTTCATCATACTCAGTATTCCAAAACTGATAAGCCCTGAATCCTCTTCGGCTGAGATGTATCTGAGCATTGTACTTGCAAGGAGGGACCCAGTTGGAAAGGTGTAAGATTTCTCTCTCGATTAAAGTGTGGGCTTGCTTATTGTTTGCTGAAACAATGGTGTAATCCCCAGGTTCAGAGGCGCTCAGACATGTCCCAGGTCTTCTAGGCGTATTTGGTTGAGCTTCTCCATGTGCATCCTGTGGGAGGTAGGAGCAAAAGAACTAAAATGTGGGTGCAGACACCCATACTATATGCCATGCCCTGAGTGATGATAAAGTTGGACTGTACTCCTGTTTAGGAGACGTATCTTCTGCTAGAAATCATAGACATTCACTTACTTAAAAGGGCGGGGGTGGGGGGAGATTATCTGCGCTCAAAGTTTCAGAGGCATAAGTCCTTATCACTTTGTACCTATTTGTTGGATCTGCAATGTCACAATATATCATGTTAGGATCTTATGGTGGAAAAATTTTTTATACAGAACAAAAAGACTTTTGAGATTATAATTTAATTACAATATTTCTCCCTTACCTTTCCTCCTTCCAAATATTCCCATGTGTCTCTATGCACTCTCCTTCAAATTCAGTGCCTCTTTTCTCACTAATTGAGATTGCATGCTCGTATGTACAGAAATAAATATTCCTAATTTAATCTGTTTGGTCCATGTTACCTGTATGTATGTTTTCAGGGATGGAAGTTTGTCGTTGGACAACAAATTCATGTCCAAGCTCCTAGAGAAGGGCACCTCCTCCGTTTCCCTAGTTTCTTAATTCTTTTCTTAGTTTCCTATAGTTCTTTTTGTAGGATTTAGAACATATGGGTCCCTGCCCCCAGCCCCTTCCACTGCCAAGCAGTTTGGTATATCCATTGATGTGCTTTTAGTTTAGCTCATTTGAGAAGTCATGCTGGTGAGACTTTATGGGTGTAGCTTCTGATAGTACTAGGAAACAATCTCACAGCAAAGTTCACAATCCTGTGGCTCTTACAATCTTTCTGCCCTTTCTTCCACAATGTTTCATGTATCAGAGGTGTGGAAGTGTTTTATACATGTATCCATTAGGTAATCCTTTGGTCTCTACATCTCTGCATTTTGATTGGTTGTGGTTTTCTGTAGTGGTCTCTGTTCATTACAAAGAGACATTTCCTTGATGAGGGGTAATTAGTACACTTATTGACTGGTATAAGGACAAATGTTTAAGGATTCTTGTTAGGGGTTATGCAGGTTTAGTAAATTAGTGATTATATATTTCCCTCCAATAATCATGATTTTACCAGCTCTGAACTTCCCATATGAGGTATGGTCTCACTCTTGTTGAAAGAGTCTTAAGTCCAATTAGAAAGTAGTTGGTTACCACTAGGGTATGTGTACCACTATTACACCCTTAGGGTTATTGTGCTATGCTGGTTTCTGATGTGGTTCATAGATGTCATAGCTGGTAGGACTCTTGGTTGCTCCCTTCCTTTGGATGCTTTCATGGTGGCTTCTCGTACCATAAAAACTAGCTCTTAGGGAGTGAGTGGGACAACACTTTTCACTTCATCACCATGAAGCAAAAAGAGAAAACAGTATTAGAGTTCAACAAGCCTTTGTGAAGCCACCTTCAATGATCCAAGCACATCTTTCTAAGACTGTTGAAGGATATCAGCACCTCTCAAAAGCACCCTTTGCATTTTTGAGTGACATTTGTGACTCAAACTCTAGTACAAGTAATTTACTAGCTATGAAAAGGATGAAGATTTCACTTTGTAAACACCTTCATGCTTTATTGGTTTTGCGCTTGATGCATGGCCATGAAAAATTTACCCCTATTGATGCTTTTGCTTTGCTTTCGGCATACTCACTTACCAGCAGAGGGAGCACATCCTAATTAATTTAATGGCTTCCCTAGCCTTATAGAGTTGGTAACAGTATAAAGAGACACATGGAAGATGACACAGTGACATCAAATCTTTGGTTTCAGGACATGAAAGGTGAAAACATTACATTTTCCAAGGAAAACTATCTGGTAGGATGAAGCTAGGGTCCATTCACTGCTAATTCCTAAACAACTGAGATACATATTTTTAAAATAAAGAATTGTAAAGAGGCTAGAGAGATAGCTCAGTGGATAAATTGCTTGCTTCACAAGTATGAACACTAGAATTTGAACCCTAGTACTTATGTAAAAGAAGGATGAGTGTGGCAGCCCACCTATAAGCCCATTACTAAGTAGATGGCAGCAGGAGATCCCTGGAGCAAGCTAGATAGATAAACTAGATGGATCATAGATGTTGTCTTTCAGTGACTGCCTTTGTGAGGGATCAAAGGAAATACCTGGTGCTAACCTCTAGCTTCCACATACACATGCATACATGTTCACATGCACCATCATACGTGTGTCCCCCTTCAAAAGAACATGCAATCTTCATATACACAGATTGTCCAAAGTTAAGATATCTAAAGTATTAGACCTTGTAAAAGATAAAGTCCTGGATATAATAAAATACTTTCTTAGGAACTATATCTCCTTTGTTTTTTTGTATACTATCAAGAGATGGGATCCTAAATTAGTAATTATCAGGCATTTATTATGTAGTAAGCTATATATTGTAAAACTTATAGCACATACAGGGCTCATGTGTTCTGCTTAGTGTGCCCATGCTTGGTCTGTCCTCATTAATGTGTACGGCTGTATGTGGGCAGATCTGATGCTGGCCTGAGGCAAGGCTGATTTCTATGAACAAATTTCAGTACCAGTACTTAAATGGGCTCAGAGCTTCTTGTTTGTTTATAAAATAAGATCCTCTCAATCATTTTGCCTCTGAGTGGAGAAACAAAATAAACACACTTGTTAAAATAAAGGAAAAGTTTGCAATACTTGAAGTTTCGTTTCAAGGATTGGCACACAGAAGAAAACCAAACTGAATATTATTTATAAGGTTGATGATAATGAAAACATTTTTATAATGTCACTTGCATCTTATTATGATACACTTAGAAGTTTGCTTATGTTGTATAATCATATTTTCCATCTTCAACTCTGGCTTTTTACCCTCTACCACCTACAGTGACATGCATCCGCAGCTATCTGAGTAGCTTTCACTTTATCATTAGTTTCAAGTTTTCATTAATTCAGTCCTCATAATAGCTATCTTTCTTAGACAGACTTTGGAGAAGTAAATGGTAGAAGAATGAACAAGTTTGTTTTTCAAATATATTCATCTCTTGAGGTTGGCAATGCTCTTACAAAAATCTTGGCAAAGGACGTGGTAAGTCAGGTGTAAGGTTCCTCTATAATGTTACAATCAATGGTTGTTTTCTTAAAGATTTAGTGTCTCTGTCTAAAAGGAAAACTTTGTGTATCACTTTGTTTAAACTATAGATATCTGTTATACAGTTTTATCTTATACAAAATTTTAAGGAGTCTATAGTGCTTATTATTCAGTAAATACAAGAGAACTTTGTAAATGGAAGAGATAGATGGAATGGCCTCAATTTATGGAATTTATGAAACCCAAACTGAGGCAGACAGCCAGATGGCAGCATGGCACATAGAAGAGAAATGGTTCTATGACTGTAGGTTGTTGAATAATAAGAAAAATTAAAAATGAAGCTTGAGAAAGGGGTGATATTTATACCAGATGGTGAACAACAGATTATCCACATATTTGATCTCATAGCAACTATTTTGACAGTCACAGATACACGTATCTTTGTAGGAACTTTAAGATTCAGCTAGAGAGATGCAGAATTGTGGAGTCCGAGACTAAGTAGAGTTGAGAGGGCTAATGTTGAACTTTACAGAATCTGTAATCACCTAGGAGAAGAGCCTGTAAGCACACCTCTAAGGAATTACCTAGGTTAAGGTCAGCTCTGGCTCTGACTGTGTCTATAAGGGATTGTCTTGATGGCAGTAATTGTAGGAGGATCCATCTTAACTGGGGGTCAGACCTTTTCCTGTGTGAGGAATCCAGAAAAATCATGATGAGCATTAGTATGCAAATATCCTGTTTCTTAGCTATGGATGCAATGAGACTGTCTCCTTCTAGAACATGCTGCTTTGACTTTCCTGCTATGATAGACTGTACCTTGAACCTTTAGTCATAATAACATCTTTCTTCCTTAAGTTACTTTTGTCACTGCATTTTACCACAATGGGGAAAAACTAAGATAGAGGGGTTATTTTTGAGAAGGAAGAACTGTACTCAGGCTGTAGGCTTCTAGCTATATGACTCTGAATGGAGAAGGAGACCCCATTTAAACCCAAGTGTTCTTGGCCGCAACAGTGTTTGGCCTAATCTAGCTATAAGCACCCCTTACAAGCTGAAAATTTGGAGGATCCATGCTTATCTATATTCTAAAGAATAAGTTGACCAATTTTTTTGAGTTGTTGGCCAAAGGGTTCCAATAGATTTCTCCCGAACATCACATATTATTCCCAAGGCTATTGGTTATCTTTCACAACTTGATGGTAAGACTGTACTGCTGAAGACACCACTTACCTATGTCATGAAATATATAGAAATTAATAGCTGGTACCAAACTAGAAGCTTCATACCTACTGACTAGCATTCATAGTGCTGAAAAGTACTTTACTTTGCATGATGCCAGAGGATAAAAGTAATCAGCAGTCTCACCCAACTGCCAACTCTTTGATCTACAATGGTGACCTGCCTGCAAGATATACTGGTGCAATAGTGGCACAAGTGTTGTGGGAGTAGAATGCTACTTTTTGTTTGATATTTAAGGCTTGTTTCTTGAGATGGATCCTATACATGACACTTCTAAAATGTTCAAAAAACCCCAAGACTAGATAGTTCATGAGCTTAGAGGAATGCCTACTATTATTACTCTGATAAATGAACATAGCAATAAAATGACTACTAATGAAATATTGCTATACACATAGATCCATTCATCATACAACCCTCATATTAGTATAAAGACCCACAACTGGGCAATGTGGAGAGTGAAAGACTTTGGAACACTTAGTCCTCTCATCAAGGCTCAGGAATCTCTGCGAGGGAGGAAAGATTATTGTGAGAGTCAGAAGGGGTGAATGATTCCTAGGAAACTGTCTTCTAGACAAAGCAGGGCTGCTAACATATAAATGTACAAAGACCGTGATAGCATGCACATGATCTACAGAGATTCAACTCAGACATAATCCCAGCATCGAGAAGGGAAAGAGGACTCAAAGCCCCACCCTAACCAAGAAGCAGTTTGCAATTGATACCTTCTAGGAAAGGTTAAAACCATTTTCTTTAATGGAGTGATACTAGGTTTATTAACCACAGACACCAGGGCATACCCCATGTCTGAAGGTGTAAAATGTCCAGGTTTTCAATTGTGTTCCATTGATTAACATGCCTATTTTTATACCAATATCTTGATTTTTTTAAAACCACAACTGTGTAATACAACTTGAAATATGTGATGGTGTTATTTCCAGAAGTTCTTTTGTTGTTCAGGAGTATTTAAGTGTTTTTTCTGCTTCCATGTGAAATTTAAAGTGCATTATTTTCTATTTCTATGAAGAATTTTGTTGTAATTGTTATTGGGATTGAATTGAATTTTTAGATTGTTTTTGTAGGATGCCCATTTTCACACTATTTACTACTAATTCATTAGCAATGGAAATCTTTCCATCTTCTAATCTTTTCTTCAATTATTTTCTTCAATATTTTAAATTTTTCAACAACACAAATCTATGGTTTTGTGTGTTAATTTTGTACCATGCTACTTTGTTGAAGGGTTTTATCAGTTGGTAGTCTTTAGGGCTTTTATGTATAAAATTATATCTTCAAATAAGGATAATTCGGCATCTTTCTTTTCTATTTGTATACTTATGAGCTCCTTCATCTGTCTTATTACTCTAGCTAAGACTTCAGGTACTATATGAAATAGGTATGGAGAAGTAGACACCGTGCCTTGTTCCTGATTTCACTGAGGATGCTTTGAGTTTCCCTCTATTTAGGATGATGTTGATTTTGAGCGTACTGTAAGTTGCCTTTATTATGTTGAACTATGTCCCTTTCATTTCTAGTCTCTCCAAGATTTTTATCATGAAGGAATATTAGAATTTTGTCAAAGTCCTCTTCTGGATCTAATGAGATGATAATGTTTTTGTTTCTGCTGTTGTTGTTTTGTCTTTCCATTTGTTCCTATGTTAAGCTGTATTATTCATTTATTTATGTATCTTGAAACATTGCTGCATCTTTTGGATAAAGCCATCTTGAACACATTGAACAATATTTTTAGTGAGTTTTTAAATTTAGTTAGCAAATAGTTTTTTTGAAAATATTGAGAATTTTTACATCAGTGGTCATATGAAATATTGGTTTGAAATTTTCTTTTTATTTGGCTCTTGATGTGTAGTAATATTATGGTAATAATGATTTTGTAAAAAGAGTCAGGAAATGTTCTCTCAGTTTCTATTGGTGAAAGAATTGTAAAAGTATTGCCGTTAGTTCTTCATTGAAGGTCTAGTAGAATTCTGATCTGAATCTATTTTTACTGTTTTAGTTTGTAGATTTTAAATAAAACTTCTTAATGATTCTTTGTGAATTTCACAAGATGCATGCCAATCCCACCTCTCTTCCCTTTGTACCTTTCCTCTGCCCTTGCAACATTCCCCCAACCAAGGGAAAAAACCAAAAAGAAAAAAACAGTAATAAAAATGAACAAAACTAAACAATAAAACAAAACAAAACAAAAAACACCTCATCATGGAAGCTGTAGTATGTCACAGTGAGCTGGCCCACCCCAACATTTACCTTGTCCAGTTTAGATATTTTAAATTATTTCTTCTATTTCACTGGGTATTTGTTTAAATTGTGTGTTTCATTACACTCAGGCACACATACACATAGTATATAAAGTGAAATAAAGAGAGATCCCAGAAATAAACTCAGATTAGTTACTAGTATTTAATAAGGGAATGGAGGGAATTTAATAAGGGAATGTCAGTAGGAATGCTTGTTATTAGCTGGAGAAAGAATGGAGCCAAGCTTTTATGTTAGCAGCAAAACAATTTTTAACTGAAAACTTAAATTTGAGATAATGAAAATTGGAGAACTAGAAGAAATAATTTTAAAAACTCGCCAATTTTGATCTTGGTAATGATTTTTTGGGTATGGGATCAACAGCACTAAAGATAAAAGTAAACTAGTATCGAACAAACTTCAAAAGTTTAATTCCGTGAGGGAACAATAAAGTGAGAGGGTAGCCTGTGGAATATTCCTCAAAGAAGAGGATGATGTACAAAGTGCAAGCACTCACACAAAAATACAAGTAAGGCCATTTTGTTAAAGTGCAGAGAACTTGAATGGATGTGGCTTCAAAGAAGGCATGCAAACGTGAACAAGTGCACTATGTCACCAATTATCAGAGAAACACAAATCAGAATCACCATGAAATACCACCACACCTCTATTGGGATGAGAACACAAGTGACTGGTGGGAAGAGTGTAGGAAAAAAGAGAAGCCTGTATAGTGTTGGTGTGTATGCCAATTTGCATAACCATTGTGTAAAAGTTACGCATTTCTTCAAAAACAGAGATAGTGCTATCATATGATGCAGTAGCCCCTCTGCTGGTTAGACAAAGGATACAGGATCAATATGATTAATAGACATCAGCACGTCCTTCTTTAATGCAACACTATTCACAGATGTCTCAACAGGAACAGCTCGAACATTTATCAGTGGATGATCAGATTCACAGGACTGGTGTATATGTACACTAATGCATTACTCAGTGTTGGAAAAGAGGAAATTCTATATTTGAAACAACATGCATGAACCTGAAGTTTGCCATGCATAGATGGAGAAATGATTTCACTTATTCACAGATTCTAAAGATGTGGAATTACAGAAATAGTAGAAGTCTAGTTTAGGAGTCAGGGAGTGAGAGAAATGGAGAGATATTGGCCCAAGGGTCTGAACAAACTTATGTAAATATAGCAGGGATCTTATAGTTTTCATTGTGAGTGCAGTCATCAAAACTGAGTCATATGCTTGAGATTTGTGCAAATATCAAATCTCTGATGTTTTTTTCATACATACACAAGAAAGTTATGCTTGGTAATAGAGATTTAGCCACTATTCTGATTGTGGTAATCATTTAAAATGTACATGTATTTATAATAAATGGGCTGCATAATTTCAATTTTGTCAATTATATGCCCCCCCCAAAAAAACCTGGTAACATGGAACGAATGCCTCATTGAAAAACATGGGGAGCTTGAGCTGTCAAGTAAAATAGTAAGTCACCGGTCCACTGGGGTCTATGTAGTCTGAAGACCTTTTGTACTTCTCTCCCTATCCTCTCTCCTTTACTCTTTTCCCTCTTCCTCAGTGCTTGGTGGTGACGGTGCACAGTCGTGTATATGATAGTCAAGTGCTTTATTATTGAGTTCTTGGTTTTTCAAAACAGGGTCATTTTATTAGCTTAGGCTGGCCTTGAATGCACTCTGGAGCCCAGACTAGCCTCAAATTCATGATCCTGTTTCTATCATTCAAATTCTGAGATTTCAGGCATGTGTCACCAGGCCCAGCCATAGCCTTCTCCTTAAAGACTTTTAGTTGAGTAATTGAGGAGGATCAAAAAGCATTTTTCAAGCACGTGCTAAGGACCTGCCCTATTTCTAGCACTCTGTTGGGGGCACTCTCTTTGAGTAGATAGGAAGGTTGTGGTTTGGGTTTTTTAATGCAGTGCATACAGCTAAAGCTAGTTGACATGTTCACCTTGAGCTGATTACTTCATCTTGGGTAGTGGAAATGGCTTAGTTCATTCTACTTATGCTTTCCTCCTCCTTACCCCATTTCTTAACAATCGCAGACATTTATTATACTCTTCTCTTACTTTTGTTAAGCCTTCCAAATGTCCATGAAACACATTCACATAACACTAGTATGATCAGAAAAGTGGAGGCCAGGGCACTAACAAGATTTTAGGTCACTCTGCATACCCTTGTCCCTTCTTAATTCCATCCATTCTAGTAGACTTAAGGTTCTTCTCTCAGAGGGTCCAGGTGCTGGTTAAAGAGCTCAATGCAGTGAGTTTTGATTTGCACTGTGAAATCTGATATAGATTAGTGAAATGGCAGGAGGGCCAACTGGCTGGCTATAACAAGCCACACAAAAAGGGTCTTGTAAAGCCACCTTTCAAGGCTGTCCTCACAACTATACTGACTCAGCAACAGCATGTCAGCCAGCACAGAGTTCTATTCATTAAGCCATGTGTTTGGAAGGAAGGTCCACAGCTTCTAAAAGTGAGCATGGAGACAGTGACATCATAATGGTCTTTATTATTTCAGGTTAGGCTGACACCTCCTAAATCACTGAGGCAACAGGTAGATTTTTCCACTTGGGAGAAGTCTTCTTTCTTTCCAAAGCTGGATGACTGGGAGGTGTTAAGAATGCAGATTCCTCAGAGTGACAGTGTGGGTGGAATAAAGATCCACATGACTCAGATTTCATTCCATTTTGTTTGTATTCCACTTCAGTAGTTAAGTGTGTTCATTTTTATAAAGCACAGACAGGGCCAAGCTTATATACAGACTTTCCTTGTGGCTAGAATGACCAAGACCTGAAGAATATCTCAGAACATTCTACCCCAAGGCCTCCTTTTGAGCAAGGAATTCTCATTTATGGTGGTCCTTACATGCAAGTCAAGAGCCACATCAACACATGTGGAAGTTATGTCCTGATTCTTCCTCCCAGCCCCATGCTCGCAGAAATAAGATTCAGACTCAAAATGTATTTGCAGATTACCTTGGTCATATAGCTAGGATTTTCTCTTATTAGATAATAACCTAAATTATTCCATTTATTTTAATCTATATTAAGCCATATGGTTGATTAGCTGTATGCAGATACCATGTGTCTTTCTCGTCACATTTCCCCAGGTGAATCTTTCTGACTGGGTTTATCCCAGAATTCTTTCAGTCTCCCGGATATCCCATCTCCAGTTTTCTGCCTAAGTCATCAGCCATAGGCTTTTCATCCAACACACAAGACAGTCTCTCTACAAACACATATCCATTTACTAAGAATGTAGAACATTTACTCATGGGTTGGTGAAGGTTGAGTTTTCCTTTAAAGATTTGATGGATGGGACGGGTAAGTTCACTTTGAGGAAGAAGGTAGAAAGGAGAGAGTGATGAGGCCTTGCTAGGAAGTACCTAGAATGCTAATAGATGGAGGTGTCAATGCTCATGTACATGTGTGTACATGTGTGTACATGTGTGTACATGTGTGTACATGTGTGTACATGTGTGTACATGTGTGTACATGTGTGTACATGTGTACCTGGCATGAGGGTACATGTGTGTACATGTGTACCTGGCATGAGGGTACATGTGTGCATGTGTTCATATATATGCAAATTCATGTATATGTTAATATTTGTACCCATATATGTTTGTACATATGTATGGGAATAAATGCAGAATATTTGAAGAGGATGGGTCTGAGTGGGGTATGGAAGTTGAGTCAGCATACTTAGGTGCATGTTAAGACTTGAATAATTAAAATTTTTATTTGTATATATAAACCATCTAAGACACAGACACACATATGCACGCGCGTGCACACACACACACACACACACTCCATCCTAGGCAAACTCCACAAAGTAACAGATCACCTAGTTGCCCCCTTTGCTCTTATTTTAAGATGAGGCAGTATGTAGCTTTTATGTAGCACCATGTAGTGCTATGTACATTTTACCTATGTGGCTCTTGCTTCTCCTCTCTTGACTTCCATGTTCTGGGATTACAAGCATGCACCACCATATTCAGCTCTAAGCTATATTTTAGGTATGGAAATTTTCCACAGGATTTGGGCATTGACAAAGCTCTGACCCCATTTTGACATGAGGTGGTAGCTATTCTTGGCTAAGGGAAACTAGAAAAGAACTTCCCAAGTATAGGGCTTGATCTAGGCTGGGCAGGGAGAGGCTTTCTTTTCTGCTGGCTGTGGGTTGTTTTACATTTATAGTTTCCTTTCTGTACTGAAGCAGCTGCATCTCTGCAAACCTGGTGTGATGTCAAAGAGAAAGATAAATCCATGTTGAGATTGATGGTGGTGCACTTACACTTACAAACACTTTGAATTTAGAGTGCAGTGGAAACCTCCTGGAAGGACTGAGAGACAGCAGGTATCTTTTGAAACTGCAGAGAACTGGACAGGTGGAACAACAAGTTGATTTGATATCTGCTTGCCAACTGTAGTATCTGCAGCAGTGTGTCTGGGTTGTATGGTCAGAGACAAAAGCTTCACTGACTTTCCTTCCTTCCCTCCCTCCTTCTCTCCCTCCCCCTGCCCTTCCCCCTCCCCCCTGTCTGGTCTGTCTGTCTGTCTGTCTGTTTTTCTGTCTGTGTTTGAACTTTTACAAGGGGCTCTGCTCATTTCCTTCTGTTTTACAGACAATGATTAGGAGTGCATGTTGATGCATGCCCTGTAAAGTATAGCATGCTTGGTGGATGAATGAGTGGCTAGGCACACCTAGCAGGTCCTTTAGGGATGTTGTATGGCCATAGGTAGAAGGAAATGATGCAGGGCCCCACCTTGTCCCCTTCCTTACTCAGGCATATTTTTCTGTTTCTCCAACTCAGCAAATTCCTTCCACCTTAGGGTGTCATGTTGACGTGTCATTTGCCTGGAGCTGCTTTGTTCAAGAACTGGATCTTTCAGATCATTGACTAAGTGCTAGTGAGGGGTAAAATATGCTTTTTTCATGACAGCATGTCCCAGTCAGAAGCTATGTTCTGTTTCTCTCTGTATGCTGGTTATTGAGCGACTCTCTGAAACCAGCCTATGCGCTATTCAAGTCAGGCTGCTTCATTCCCTGTGATAGCCTTGGTCTACTGCTTCCAAGGATAACTGAACCAGAAGATTCCTCCCAGAGAAGACAACAGCAGGAAGTGCCTTGCTGAGGGTCAGTGTGACCACCTTGCAGCATCTCTTGTATCCTATCCTAGGTTAACTCCAGACCTATGAACTCTGCGCTGGCCTTAGAGTCTAGCCTGAGGCCCAGGGAATTCTCCGTGACAAGGGTGTGTGTAGCTAACTGTGTGTGAAATGGCTAGTTGCCCCTACCTCTCCTATGGCAGAGCTCTGTGTTTATGTCAGAGAACCCTTTCTTCACTTGTGTGAACAGCAGACTGTATTAAGAGTGTGAGGCCCAGGAACATATGTAGAGCTGATATTATGCTGAGTTAAATGGACCTTGTTTTTTAGTGAGATTTCTGCTTAGGTTGGAGCATTTTGATATGTTGGGATTAGGAAAATTGAAACTTTTTCCCCTTTTGCTTGTTCAGACAGTTTGATGTGAACTAGGACTTTTCAAACAGCATTGAAACTGCTCACCCCCCAAGGGTAAACAAGATGAAGGGAAGTTATTTCAAATGGTGGTAGAACTATACAGAACAGTCTTCAAGGACCTTACAAATGAGGTGACAGACACAGTAAAGAGAGGCCACAAAACCTAGGGCTTGGCAGGACAGAGTTTCCCGGGTAATGGGAGGAGAAGGGTATTCTGGGCAAAGGAAACAGCAAGAGCTGTCAACACAGCCTGTAGATGGGAATGGAAGAGCCATTCCTACCTCAGACAAAGGCTGCAGTGCCTAGCCCTACCTGTCTAGGGATATGATCTCATTAGCTACAGAGGGAAGCTTTGGGCCATTCTTCCTAGATAAGACCTCCCAGGGAAAGCTGGGCTCTGCTGGGATTTTATTGAGTAGAACATCTTTCTTCTGAGTCATTCCCACAGTAACGTTCTAGAACACTGTGTGTGTGTGTGTGTGTGTGTGTGTGTGTGTGTGTGTGTGTGTGTGTGTGTGTATGTGTGTGTTATGAATATGGGTTGGATATGTGAAGGGGGATGGCTATATCTTTTCTGTAAAGAGATACTTGATCCCTCACAGCCCTGGGGGCTTCTATAAGTGTTGCTTTTTGGGGTCTGACTTATGGAATTTACTTCTGTTCTCTGCTTCCTTGAAAGGACCAAGGTCTTTGTTCTGTTTTTACATCCAAGAGAAAAAGCACAAGTGGAATTTTTCAGCTCTAGGGGCTTTATCAGGGTAAGTATATCAGTCAATTACAATGATTTCTGTATAGGGCTATACAAATACAGCTCTTGTTTGCAACATGATAATACCCTGGCTCCCCAAAATGGGGTAATCCATTCTGGCCACTGGCCATGGGGGTAGTGCTGAGGACTACCAATCCAGGCTCTTATGAACAGGGTAGGCAATGAAATTGCCCACTGAAATGATTTCTGCATGATTCCCAGCATTCTTTGTGTTATGTAAACCCAACCCCACACCCAATCAGTACATGACTAATGAGACACATCTTCTTTATCTAATAACCATATTTTAAAATTACTTTGGCCAAAATGCTAATGATTAGAAAAGTCTTAACCAAGCTATTCTCTCCTCTGGGCTTAGCTACTGTGTTTACTTAGTTGGGAATTCTGGGGTCTTGCTGAGTACAAGGCATACCCTGTGCTTTCTAGGAGTCAGTGCACAGGCACATTTGACCCACAGGATGCTAACTAACTTGCTAGGTAGTTTTCATAACTAACCAACTGAGTAACAGTGCAGGAGACTGACCCGAGGTCATCAGAGTCTCTTAAAGTTTGTTACATGTTGAGAACATCAAAGAACTCTTTATTGGTCATTATTTACTTAGGGCTCTCAGGCTCTGTCTTTCTTCTCCCTTAAATAAATACAGATTCTTACCATACTCTTATTAAATAGTGTGAGGCTCTCATTGCTGATATGTTTCTAAGAAAAATCAGAGTTTCAGAACAAGGCAGGCAAGGAAAGTTCCCCTGACCTGCTTTTGTAGCTGTAACACCATCATCCATAAAAAAAAAAAAAAACCCACCCCAAACCAAACAAAAAACTCTTTGGTATCTGAATACTATTTTTCCAAGCATAGGGGCTCAGTGTGTAGGTAAGACTTAGTTAGGGTTTCCATTGCTACGAAGAGACACAATGACTAAGGCAGCTCTTATAAAGGGAAACATTTAACTGGGGCTGGCTTTCAGTTTTAGAGGTTTAGTCCATTATCATCATGGTGGGAAGTATGGCATTTTACCAGATGACTTGGTGCTGGATGAGCCAAGAGTGCTACATCTTCATCCAAAGGAAGCAGAAGGAGATTGTCTTTTGCAGGCAGCCAGGAGGTGGATTTGGATCACACTGGCCAGACTTGAGCATATATATGAAACCTCAAAGCCCCACCTCTACAGTGACACACTTCCTTTATAAGGCTACACCTCTTCCAATAAGGCCACACCTCCTAATAGTTCCACTTCTTGTGGGCCAAGCATATTCAAACCACCACATTCCCCTCCTTAGTCTCCATAGGCTTGTTCAAACACATGAGTCTATGGGGATCATACCTAGCCACAGCATAATACAAAATACATTTAGTCCAACTTCAAAAGTCTTCATGGTCTAGCACAGTCTCAACAATGTTTAAAAGACCACAGTGAAGTCTATTCTGAGATTCATGCAACCTCTTAACTGTAATGCCCTATAAAAGCAAAATCAAAAAGCAGATCACATACTTCCAACAACACAGGATATACATTACCTTTCTAAAACATCATAGGAACCAGAGCAAGACCAAAAAACCACCTGGAAAAACTCCAGACTCTGAGTGTCCATATCTGAGAAACAACTCCTTTCATCTTCGTTGACTGCAACACAATTCTTTCTTTTTGGCAGGTACCACTCCCCATTACCAGTTTTTCTCAGCAGGTATCCCAGCACCTTCAGGCGTCTCTAAAGTCCTGGGGTTTCCAAGGCAACTTCAGCTTTACAGCTTCTTGTTCAAATGTCTGGTCTCTACATATAATCTTCTGGGCTCCTCCAAAGGGGCTGCGTCTAGCATTGCCGTGTGGTGAGTGACGGGATTTCATAATATGCTGGGTGACTTTTGCTGGTTTTACTATGCCAAATACACATAAGCCCAATTTGTGAGCTGGTAGTTAAGAAATGAGTTTCCTGGTTCTGGATGCTTGTGTTTGAATTTTAAGCTGTCCGTTTGGAGACAGATCAATAGTTCTCATGACTGAGCAAATTTCAATCTCTATAGATTCTGAGATGCTGTGCATATAAGTTGATTCCGGCATTTTAATTTCATACTATGACTCTATCAAGGCTAGAGGTACACATGCTCTCCTTATCGATGCCAGATTCCTGACCACTGCAATTATGTTTGGGAGCACTGGTCAGTGTAGGGAGGAGCCTTCTAAATCATAAACTGCAGTGCTTGCATCCGAGAATGAAGCTCCCACTGTGGATGATTGAGGGCTACTTAGAACAGAGAGTGTGTCCTTAGCAACTAATTCCTTCCAGTGTCTTGACTCATGCTTGAGTGGTAACTGCTTGCTTCTGAGCTCTGTACTCACAGAGCACAAAAAAAGTGCTGACGGAACCAATTAAGGTCTTTTTAAAATTTCTTGGAAACATCTTGTCTTAGGCCACACTTGGAGTGCTTTCTAAATTGCTGATCTTTGCACAAGTGGGAGAGAAGGGGGGGGGGTTAATTTAAGATACCTTCTGGTGCCACTAGATGTCACTGCCGCCAATGGGCCTACCACCTGTGCAGCTGACAGTGCAGCCTGAAGGCATTTCCATGAGCTAGGAGACCTCACAAGGAGCGTTGTGCAGGAGCATACATCACAGAAAAGACGCTGTGCGTGCCAAAGTGGGTAATCAACAGCATGGTGTGTAGGGGTTGAAGTTTGCGGGTTAGGCCAAGAGGCACAGAGCATAGTGCTTGTTTGCACTTTGCAGGCAAGGAAGAGGAGTGGAGGAGTACTAACAGGCACATAGATTCCGGTCCACTGTGAAACAGGAAGTCCAAGTGCACTGGACCTCCAAGAGGAGACAGATCCTACTTCCTGGGTGGGGCACCACTCACACTGCCAATCCGAAATCCCACCAGGTTCCCAGGAATCTGTGTTATGTGAGGCTGTCAGAGAGGTCTCAAAATCCATAGCTAAGGCCCCACAACTGCGGGAGGCTTGTGGGACGTAAAATCTTCTTAGAGGAGTCATACCCAAGAAGACCCAGTATTTAGAAACACTGTCTGCTAGAAAAGTTTTTGATTTTTGTTTGTTTGTTTGTTTTTCTTAGTGGGCCACACAGTTTACATCATTAGGGCTTGCTTTTATATTCCTGACAATGGCTCTGTATTTCTTGGTTAAATTACTTCTTTCTACAATTTTAATATCATCCCTATTGTGTGTAATCAAACTCATCTGTTGTTCATATGGAAGAGAATAATTTGAGTAAAAGGACACTGAGCTGAGTGGATTAGTCTATTACATTCTAGCTGTACTGAGACTGGGAGCAGAGGGTGGCAGTTAAGAGTGGTGAGTTCCAGAGCACTGTCACCGAGGAAGACTCCTGGAGGTGCAAGAAGCCTATTGAGTGGTGTGTTATTCTGAATTCTGATGAGGAAGGAAGCTTGTAAGCCTTCTACTTAGGGCTCCAGACTATTTCCCTCCAAGCTAGGCTTTTCGGTGAGAGCTGAGTAACCTTTTTTCCTGCTGGCTGAGCTGGAATTAGCTCTCTGGGTGAATGAATGGAAATTCTTTCTGCTATGGGCACATTTGGACAGATTCCAATCATTGTACTTCTACTTGAAAGAATTAGCTGGATGACAGGATGCAAGTGTTATGCTACAGCTAGTATATGCACCTTGTCTAAGATGGTTCTGAGTGGGCCAAAGAGAGTATTGTATTCCTGTGTACAGAGGCAGGCAGATCACAGTGAGCTTGTGGCCAACCTTGTCTTCATAACAAATTCTAAGCAGCCAGAGCTACACAGTGAGAACCTGTCTTAAGAAAAACAAAACCAAATTAAAAAAAAAAAAAAAACTGGGAATATTTCAGTCAGGAAAAAGGCAGGCACAACCGTTTCTGTGTACTACGTACTCAAATCAGCCCCGGATTTTATTCACTAGCTAAATGTGAGGCCTAATACTGCTAGACTAAAAATACCTCAGTGAACACAGTAGACAAAAATCATGAATTATACGAAGCAAAATGTTTAATAGGAAGAGACACAAAACAATGTCAGTGATGGTGTAGTATGTTCATTCCATGAAGAGAAAGTGAAGGAATGAGGGAGGATGAAAACACTGGATGGGATGCTCATGGTGCGCTAACGGGAGGCTGAGGTGGGAGCCAATACATGGGACACATGAGGGAGCAGTAGCCAAGATGGCTGGTGATACCCGCCATGATAAAATTCCTGAGGCAGGAACGTTGAGGAGGTAGTGTAGTGACTGTGTGACCAAAGCAAATGCAGAAGTGGGTCAGATAGTGAGCCCATTCCTCTGTGAGCAGGCCCTCAGTTTAAAGTACTGTGGCTGTCCCTCCAGGAGAGGTCATTGGGTCAAGGACAGCCACACTGGGTTTTGTAGGGGGCTGATGGAGAGGCAGTTGCAAGGATCTTGGTAAGAGATCATGGGGACTAAGCCTGGGAGATTGCAGGGGAGATAAAAATTGGTCAGCTGTTGATTATATTGGGTTGAATGTTCTATCCATAGGCCAGTGCTTCTTTCACTAGATTTGTGTCAAAAGGGGGGTGTCACTTGTAGAGTAAACAGGAACTCTGCCACCAAGTCACCAAACCATTGTTGGCTCAAAATCAACTATGATGGTCAGTTGGCAAGGCCAGCAGTATACCTTTACAGTTTTGCCTCAAGGATATATTAACTTTCCTGCCCTGTGTCATAACTTAGTTAGAAGGGA
This sequence comes from Uromys caudimaculatus, assembly GCA_028551405.1. Taxonomy (NCBI): domain Eukaryota; kingdom Metazoa; phylum Chordata; class Mammalia; order Rodentia; family Muridae; genus Uromys; species Uromys caudimaculatus. The sequence goes on from CM052713.1 coordinate 3,444,968, forward strand.
TCTTGATCATTTGTCTCTCCCACAAAATATCACATTGATGCACTATATTGATGACATTATGCTGATTGGACCAAGTGAGCAGGAAGTAGCAACCACTTTGGACTCATTGGTAAGGCTAATGCATATCAGAGGATGGGAAATAAATCCAACCAAAATTCAAAGATCATCTACCTCACTGAAATTCTTGGGAGTCCAGTAGTGTGGAGCAAGCAGGGCTATTCCTTCTTCTTCTTCTTTTTTTTTAAATTAATTAATTTATTTATTTTTGATACTTTATTTACATTTCCAATGTTTCCTCTTTTCTAGGTCTCCTCTTTGGAAACCCCCTTTCCCCACCCGATCCCCGCCTCTATGAGGGAATTCCACCTCCTACCCAACCACCCACCCATTCCCTTATTCTCACCTTGACATTCCCCTTTACTGGGGCCTCTAACACCCTCAGGCCCAAGGGCCTCTCCTCTCCCTGATGGCCAACAAGGTCATCCTCTGCCACATATGTGGTACAAAACATGGGTCCATAGATGTGTATTCTTTAGTTGGTGGTCTGAACTCCAGGAAGACGGGGGGGGGGGGTCACGCCTGGTGACGCTGTTGCTCCCTCCATGGGGCTGCAAACTCCCTCAGGTCCTTCAGACCTTCCTCCAACTCCTCCATCTGGGACCTCACTCTCAGTCCAGCGGTTACTGTAAAGTGAAACTTGGGCATTCTGAACTTTTGGGCTAATATCCACTTATCAGTGAGTACATACCATGTTCGTTCTTTT
>CM052713.1:3446230-3468443 GCA_028551405.1 Uromys caudimaculatus
AAAAAAAAAACAACCATGTACTTCAGAGCCATCTTTTGTCATCTAGTTCATTCATCATGGTTCATGAATTTCTGACTACTCTGGCCCATTTGTGAACTGTTCTGGACAAAAAAACCACCTTTGTAAACCTTTACCTCTCACATCATTCTCCACTTTCCTCTCTTTCTGTCCTATTTAAATGGCAACAAATTAAATGATATAATCTCCAACACTTTGGAAAACATAATACAATGCATCATGGAGTTCAAGAGTAATGATTTGGCATTGTGCATGACTTTTTACATTTGCTTTACAATTCACCTTCCTTGTTAGCATGAACATCTGAGCATAAGTTTCAGTGAGGACTCGGTTCTAGTCAGGCTATGTATGGCCAACACTATAGTGTCCATGACAATTCCACTGTCCTTTCACAGGAACTACAGTAACTTGGAGTCTGGAGATTTTCCCATTGGGGATAACAAAAGTTTTACAAGAATGCTAATTGTGTGTGTGTGTGTGTGTGTGTGTGTGTGTGTGTGTGTGTGTGTGTAGATTGCAGATCGTTTGCCTAGTAAATGGCTTGATACAGATATCCCATAGTTATTGCTGTGATGTTCTAGCTGGGGACAGTGAGCTCAGCCTCATCTTTTAAGGCTGAGGCATCCAGACACCCAGACCTTGGAGCCACGGAATGTAGATACCAGCCCCATCTGGCCTTTAATGTACTTTCTTAGAGAAAAGCCAAGATTTTAGGTCAACTTCAGTGGGCATTCTTCAAGGACTAGCTGCTCCATGCCCATATATTACCTATGTGGTGGGACTGGAGCTCTGATTCTTCCTCCCAGAGAATGAGCACGTGGTGGTCCACGATCTGGGCTGAGACCTGATTGGCAGGACAACACAGCTTTAGACATGGGTCAAGCTAGTTTTAAGTATTTTCCCCTACCAGCTGTGTTTATGGTTTATGGTTTGTTTTCTCCTCCCCAGAATAGGCTAACAGGATTTTGATGGCCAATACTGAGAAGACTGAAGCTGGGAAGTAGTTGGTGATTTGGGGCTCAAGACTAGGGAAGTATTTGGGAGTATGTGGAGAATGTCATCGATATGCCTGTGTCTAAGAAGTATTGCAATTAAGAGCAACAGCTGGCATCTGCAGTCACCATCAGGGCAACAGTGTGAGGGAGTAAAAGGAACTAGTTTGTTTAGTAAACATGGCCCTTTCCATACAGACAGGACAGGAAAAATGAGGAGGCCAGAGCAAACATAGAGTTAATAGTGACTTCTATCACACCAAGAGGTTGACACAGACAGCCTAATGACTTCCCACATAGTATGGACTCTAAGTATAGACAGGATTGGGGATCAAGGTCCCTTCCTAGAGGATGTGTGGTGTTGTGTTGTAGTCACTGAGGAACTAGCTGTAACTGAAGAATGTGTTCTGGTTGGGGGTGGCTGCAGACAAGACTCTGACTCCCACACCACAGGATCATCAAGGAGGTACTGGCTATGCCTGGGTTCAGGTCCACAAGAGACTGGTCCTCAGTGGCTGACAGCAGCCCCAGCATTTGCATGTAGTCATTCACAGTTTATTTAGGTGGGAATTTGGAGCTAGAAGGAAATGTGCTCCTGGGTATCACTGACCTGGACTGATAGTTTCAGGAGGGCCTTGGGAAGTTGACCCCACAAAGAAAAAAGGTTGCTTCTCTCTGAGCAGTACACTGTGCCATAGTATGTGGATTGATTTATATGTAGACTTTCAGATGCCTCTACATGTGACGAAGTACCACTCTGGTTATGTCTATGAGGGAATTTGGGATGAGATTAACATTGAAATCAGAAGACTGGGTAAAGAGAACTGTCCTCTAGAGTGGAAGAAGCCTTATCTACTCATTTTAAGACCTAAATAGAACAAAATAAACTGGTTATACTGAGTTCTCCTGCCTAGAAATCTTTAAATCTAGCTTTCTTGTCTTTCTGATTCTGTAGTAGCTTCTAGCTTTCCAAATCAAGCTGACATGTCAGCTCTGCAAGTTTTTAGCTTGCTAGCCTTCACAATCAGGAGCCACTTTTTCATTATAAATCTTTCTGCCACAGTTTCTCTGTCTCTATCTCCCTATACACAAGCATACACAATTCCCCCCACCCCCCACAATTTCTATCCCTACTTCTATTACTGGAGGGGAATTCTATGGGTAGAGTGAGAAGAAGGAAGAACTCCTCCATATCTGGGAAGTGTGTGCCTTTTATTTGGGAACCCAGAACTTTGGGCAGGTAGAGCAAAACCACCAACCGCTGGAATTTATTTAAACATTTAATTCTATAGGGGATTTGTTTCTAGGACCACTACTTTAAATATCAAATTCCACAGATGTTCAAATCATTTGGGTAAAATTACACATTGGCATAGAACCCACACATGGTCTGTAGGTTTTGAATCATCTGTGAGTTTTTAAAAATATGTAATAAATACAAATAGTTGTTATATTGTGATGTTTAGGGATGAATGATAAGAAAAACATCTGAATATGTTCAGTACAGTCTTTCCTAAACTATTTCCCATCAATGGTTGGTTGAATCTACAGATGTGGAACTTGAGGTGATAAAGGGTCCACTCCACATCTGTACCCATAGCTCTTTCTTCACGCCTACATCAGATAATGGAAAGTAATAAGTCTAAGTCTGGTCTGGAGAAGCTTGATTCATTATCCACATCTTGATGTCACTATCTGGAAGGGAATCTCTGTGAAGCAATGTCTGGAAAGCTCGAATGTAGCCTTAGTCTCCACCTGTAGAAATACGCGCACGAGTGAATGCTTAGAGCACAGGTCAAAAGTCTTCCTCTGGTAGGATCAGGAGAGAAGTGGCTCGGATTACCACTTCACACTTTCTCTCATCAACTCTGAATGTTCAGAACTAATATGTCCAGAGATGTTTCTTGAGAATTAATCCAGTGCATGTGCACATGTGGCTGGGAAGCTCAATGCTGGGTATCACTTGATATCACTATAGTTGATTCTTGGTTAATTCTATGTATATTTTAAGAAAATCAGTATCAGAGCTCTATGACCTACAAAATTTTGGCCAAAGAAATGTTTAAAACTTCCCTCTGACTAAAATAAAAAAAAAAACTTTCATAACTCTTAGGTCATGAGTATAAACATTCTAAACAAGCTTACTTGTTCCACCCACTTAGGCATGGACTGAGCTCAGAGCATCAAACTCAGAAGCTTACATAGGAAAATGAAAAGATTCATTCAGAACTGCTAACACCTTGCAGTAATGCCTTGTGTTTAGCAAGAGCTTCCATGCTGTAGGGTATTGAAAAGTGCTGTGGTCATGGATAAACAGAAATGTCTGTGTAGCACTCAGCTGTCTCCAGGCACATTGTGCCTCAACACTCTTCCTACAGCCAGTTGGCCAGAAGAAAAGTTGGGCTGTGTCCTCCATTTCAAACTGCAAGGCTCTCCCCCCTTAATCCATTGTAATATTTTAAAAGTAACTATATATCTAAATATTCTCTCTCTTTTCCTTCTTGCTTCTTTTTCACCAGACCTGTTTTTATCTTCCTTCCTTCCTTCCTTCCTTCCTTCCTTCCTTCCTTCCTTCCTTCCAACTAATTATGTAGTCTATTGGTCCCCCTGCTTCTCTCCTTCTTCCCTCCTCCCTCCTTCCACTCCTCCCCTGTCTCCTTTTTGCCCTCCATTTTCCCTGACCTCCTTCCATGTTATGTAGTTCATTCTGAATTTGAACTCACAATTCTCTTGCCTCAGCCTTCTGAGTTCTGGGATTACAGGGGTACATGACTATATCAGGCCTTCAGTTCAGTTGTAATATTAATCATTCCACAGGCTTTACGAATTCAAGGTTTAATTCCACAAAGCATCTCATTTCAGACAACAGTAAGGTCCACATGTAGCCCTCACTTTCATCCAATTTGTCTTCAAGTTGGGCATGCTTATGACCCCTCCTCAAGTGATGTAATTGGCTGTAATGGCTGAAAAAACTCAGGAAACACTTTACTTACCAGCTATTGGAAGGGTGCATCCTAGAAACAGCTAAATCAAAAGGTATATTTATTTGGTCAGGTAGGTATGAGATGTTTTGGCAAGGTTTCTATACCTTCTCTGGGGCTTGTCTTCCCAGTACCTTGATTCCCTGAATGCCCATTTTGCTTAAGGACTTTTTGGGTTCCCCTTGTGCAGGCACTCTTGACTGAATTCATTGGTATAACTGAATTCAAGTTGTGGCCCTACCAAGCCTCACAGAGTTTAGGCACTAGATTGAAAGTTTTAGTCTTCTGATTATGAGGTAAGTTCTTTAAACACCCAGTACCAAACTTGAAGTTCTTAAGGGTTCACTCACCCAAAATCAGCACAATTCAGATACAGTGGAAAGGACATGGTTGATGGATACTACATGGTATCTATTTAACTCCTTTCCTATAGGGTCTAAAAAGAGAGGATATTTCTCTCAAGTGGTTGGCAGTATAGCTCTGCCCTCTAATGAGAATCCCCAGTCACGAGGCTCAGTAGCTCTGGGCCTGTACTTACGTCCTATGCTTCAGCTAGTTGTGGCCAAGGTAGACTTGTGCCTTGGCAGGAAGGGTCTAACTGTATTTATACATATAAATACACTGTAATGTATATCACTTAAATGTTTAACATAATTCAATATTAACATTTGATACGAAATATATTGATATAATAGAGAAAACATAATGTATAAAATCAATAAACAGGACATATTGATATACCGAATATATACTAATGTATTTAAAAACACAGCCATCTTTTGGTATCCAGAGGGGTTTGATTCTGCAATTTCCTCATGGATACTAAATTCTGAGAATGTCCAAGTCTGTAACATAAAATTGCATGATGTCTACATATCATCTTCATGTATCTTCTATTAAGCTTTAAAAATCTTTGGATTCCTTGTAGTATCTAATGCAAAGTACATGCTTGATGAATGGTTCTGTGATGAAAGGTGATAGTTACACTTATCTGTGGCTATAAAATAAGATTTAGATTGTAGTTATAAGTTATGCTAGTATAGCAAAGTGGTAGTAATAAGTTTTCTTTTAAGATCCATGACCTCAGTAGCCCCAGGAAGTTGGCTAGGTTTCTGGTACCAGTCATGATTTCCCTCCTGTTGAGTGTGCCTTATGTTCCATTAGACAGTTGCTGGTTACTACCAACTTGTGAGAGTGACATTCTGTACCTCTACAGATCTTACCAGGTTGTTCATTGTTGTAGTTCACATGTGTTCCAATTCAGTGAGAATATTAATTGCTTCTGTCCATTGGCAATTTGCATAGTATTTTCTGGTACCATGTAGCTAGACCACAGGAAGGAGTCCTTCAGATTAGAACTATCTTGAATAATTCAAATCCAGTGTCATTGGTCTGTGGTGTCATCAGCAATAGAGGGTTACCTTAAACTTCTGAGAAACAATGAAGATTCTGAGAAACAACCAAGAAAAACAACAGTAGTATATATTGTTTTAGGAATTATTTAGACTACCCTGACTAACCACTTGAAAGAAGATTTTTCGTACCCTGAACTGGGGAAGTTTTAAACTGTGGTTCTTGTGGGAAGCATTGTCAGTCCAAGTGGCATAATACACACATACACACACACACACACACACACACACACACACACACATGTGTCTATCTATTGATCATCTATCTATCATCTATCATCTGTCTAATCTAGGTACATATAGTATACAATTATGCATCTATATATTGTGTATAATTTTATGTAAATATAAAATAATAACACTCCTTGGTGCTTTATGAAATAACCTTAGTGCTATTTGTCCTTCTTCTCTCCTTTTCCTTCTGCATTGACTTCCCTCACTCCTCTCTAGTTGCTGCAACCCCCCTCTGTTTTTTCATTTCCCATTTCATGTCACATATTTCACTCTCAAGCACCCCTCCCATTGGTCCCTTTTCACAATCCTGGGATTTGTAGTTACTTTGTGTTGTACATTCATATTTGAAGATTCTGAGCTAGAAATTGCAGATGAGTGAGAACATGAAGCATTTGTCTCTCTGCGTCTTGGTTACCTCACTCAATATAATATTTTCTAGTTCTATCCATTTTTTTTCTGAAAAACATCATGATTCCATTTTTTACAACTGAATAATATTTCCACTCATTAATTGGGGACAGTTAGGTTGTTACCATTTCCTAGCTATTGTGACTAGAGCAACAATGGACATTGTGCAATTAACTGTGGGAAGTGGAGTAGGATGATGAGTCCTTTGAGCATAAGGCAAGAAGTGGGATGACAGGGTCATATGGGAAATATAATTTTACCTTTTGAGGATTCTCCGTAGCAAGTCTCAGAGTGGCTAAACAAATCTGTATTCCTACTAACAATGTATTAGAGTTTCTCCCCTCCCCACATTCTCTCCAGCATTTGTCGCCAGTTGCTTTGTTAATCTTAGTCATGACCTTGAACTTCTGAGCCTTCTACCTTCACCTCTAGTGTGCTGAGGTTATAGGTGTATACTGCTACTCCTTGATTATGGAGTGCTTAGGACTAAAACTTTTAAATGTTAGATTAGCATTCTACAAACTTGAACTCTATCCAGCCCAAATTCTATATAACTATATGAAACTGTTACAAACTACTAGAATGTTTTTGATCTGTTCAGGTTAAAATTCTAATTGATATTTCAGAGACAGCAGCAGTTCCCTGTTTACCCAGCTTCTTAACTAGGACTCAGAGTTTCATATTCAAAATGTGAAGGGTGAACCCTCAGACTGACATGGTGTCCTGAGCACAGCCTCATGGGTTAGGTCTGTGTCACTGACTAACTTTAGAGCACTAGAAACCCTGAATAACACCAAAACTGTGGACTCAGCTTAATGAAGTGCTGAGATTAGGAATGCAGACTAAGAAGACAGACTCACCAGATGTCCCTCAGCAGAGGAATGGATACAGAAAATGTGGTACATTTACACAATGGAATACTACTCAGCTATTAAAAACAATGATTTAATGAAATTTGCAGGCAAATGAATGGAACTTGAAAATATCATCCTGAGCGAGGTAACTCAGTCACAAAAGAATGAACATGGTATGTTCTCACTGATAAGTGGATTAGTCAAAACGTTTGGAATACCCAAGTTTCACTTTACAGTAACTGCTGTACTGAGAGTGAGGTCCCAGATGGAGGAGTTGGAGAAGGGACTGAAGGAGCTGAGGGAGTTTGCAGTCCCATGGAGGGAGCAACAGTGTCAACTGGCCCGACCCCCCCCCCCCCCGGTCCTCCTGGAGACAGGACCACCAACCAAAGAATACACATGGAGGAACCCATGGTTCAGACCACATATGTGGCAGAGGAGGGCCTTTTTGGCCATCAGGGGGAGGAGAGGCCCTTGGGCCTGAGGGTCTTCGAGGCCCCAGTAAAGGGGAATATCCAGGTGGGAATACGGGAGTGGGTGGGCTGGTGGGTGGGAGGTGGAATACCCTCATCGAGGCGGGGGAGGAGGAGGGGATAAGGGGTTTCCAAAGAGGAGATCTGGAAAGGGGAAACATTGGAAATGTAAATAAAGTATCAATAAATAAATAAATAAATAATATTAAAAAAAAGAAGAAGAAGACAGGTTTAGTGGGGGCAGAATGGGAGATAGGTCAACTGGCAGCTGGCACTGACTAAAGCCACTGAGCTCTGTTTGTACACCATGCTTTGAGAGGCAGTTCAGGGTGTAACAGATTAGTAAGCATGGTCTCTGCTTATGCTGAGGCTTTTGAGGATGGAATGGCTAGCAATATGATTTGGATTCTTCCTGCAAACAAACACAGAAGAATGTTCAGATTTTCCTGACTGTGTTTCAAAATCATGTGTCTTCTCTCTTATGGATTTTACAATATGATGTAAGTGAATACAGGTAGCAGATAGTAATTTAATGAAATATGTAATTTCATATTTCAAATTGAGTTTCACAGGGGGTTCTATTGTCAGCTTGGGGTGTCTGGATAGGTGATGGGGTATGTTGATGAGTTCTATTCTGTCAGAGATCGGGACTAAGGCCATCTGGATCTCTTGAGGTTCAGATGGTGTGGGATCCTCTCATTTTGAATTATTTCATTGTAGCCACCAAGTTCATTTTGTACATAGCTTCCACAGTAGTTTGAATGGGATGACTTCCATAGTCTTTAACATTTTAATACTTGGCTCTCCATTTGTGACACTGTTTAGCTAGGTTTTGGAGACATGGCCTTTCTGGAGGAGGTGTATCGCTAGGGCTAGGTTTTATGGTTTCAAAGTCTCCTTGCACTCTCCCTGTTTTGCTCTTGCAGCTCAAGGTGGGAACACTCAGCTTCATGCTGCTGCCACTGCCCCTTTGTTTCACCATTGTGGACTCCAAACACTGAAACTGTAAACCCAAAGAAACTCTTCTTTATGGTATTTTCTCAAAGCAACAGAAAGGTTCTTAATACACTTTCTAAATACCTATTGATTATAAGCCCATTTGTATACATGCTCTCCTTCAGTGGAAGATGGCCACATTAAATTGCCAAGTTCCAAGAAATGTCTGATATCTGCCAAGTGATGTGAAAAGCCCAGCTAAGAAGATGGCATCACACCTCCAGGGCCTGCCCTCTCTAATATTCAAGCCCTCTGTACTATTTGACCAAGGAAGCCTGGTGTCCCTGCTCAATGAGATAGGAGGTATCATGTTTGGTGGGTCTCTGGCTTGATTGTATGTCTCTGAGAGGACTGTATAAACAATATATAGTGAACTGTGGCTCTAAGCTCTGGAGCAGACTAACTGCCACCAGAAAACCCCAGACTTCAGTGCTTAGCCCACCTAAAACAGGGGCATCTGACCTGAGATTCTTTTGTTATTTTGTCATCCTGACTTGAAATACCTTTCAGAGGGCAATTTCCTCCAAAGACTTGTGTTTTGAGTCCAGTACTTTGGAAATTTTTTAAGAAATTTGTGTTTGTATCTGGCAGGGTATTTTAGTGTTGTTGGAAAGATTTTTCTTGACATTCTTAAAATTAGAATTTTTTAAAAGGAAATTTATTATGTTTACAGGTAAAATATTTTAGAGGCTTATTTGGCTGAGCGTCTGGGTAAGTAATTATCCTTTTGGAATTCAAATCATGCTTCTTTTTAAAAGAGCTGTTTTTGTACAGAACATTTAAATTTAAATTTAAATTTAAATTGCAAATATTAGATTCTCTCTTTCACAATTAGAACAATAATGCTATGTTATGGGCTCAGGCTATAACACGGACTAAAACCACATTGAACTTCAAATGCCCCATGTGAGATCCCTTCCTGAAATCAGAAATGATGAAGGAAAATAGCCCAAGATGAGCAAGAAAGAATAGACTAGAGGATGTATTTGAACGCTTTGTCCCCATTCAGAGAAACTGTTTGTGAAACCTTTGACAGAGGGCTTGAAGATGCTTACCATCCCTCCACTTCCTGTTCTTACTTGGATTCCTGTGTATGGATGAAATGAGATCAGCCAGCTTTCTACTCCTGCCTCCCAGACTCTACATCTGGAACTTTAATCCAAAGTAAGTTTTCTAATTTAATTTATTTTGGTCATGGTATTTTATCACAGCAACAGAAAAGCCATTTGTACTAGAAACAGCAGAGTTACTACTGTGAAGAACCCAAACATCTTGGGTGTTACAAGGTAGAAGGATGTAGAAGACTTTTTATATTAGTTACTTTTTATAGTTGCAATAATACACCATGACTGAGGCAACTTACAAAAGAAAGTATTTAATTGGGCTCACACAAGTTCCATGATTGTGAAATGAAGACTGAGAACTTACATCTCAAACTGTAAGCAGGAGGCAAAGAGCACACTGGGTATGACAGAGTCCACCTCCAACAGAAACTACAATTCTAAGCCTTCCCAAATAGTTTCACCAACTAGGGAACAAGTATTCAAATATTTAAGCTCCATTTCCACTCAAATTACCACACTTTGGACCTCAGGATTAGAAAAGCAGTTGAAAGCTATTGTCAGAATTTAATGGGCCATTCTAGTAGAAAAATGGCAGACAATAATGAGAATAATGCAGGCAGTGTTCTGGTTCATGGGGTTTCTGAGGTGAACAAAGGCTTGTAGTGTAGCAATTTTCTCTAAAAGAAAACTTTCCATTTTGGAGACAAACTTATTATTAAAACACAGGATGTTCTAAAGAGTGGTAAAACAGACCACCTTATAAGGGAGTTCAATAAGATACAGGATGTTATAACTGGAGGTGAAACATCCCTATTCTGCCAGGAAACACAGACACTCACCAAGTAAACAACTCAAAAGCTTCAATAAGTCCTTGAAACTGATCAGATTCACAGGCCTCTCTCTCTCCAAGCATGTAATCAGTAAAGAGTGCTAAGAGATTCTCTCAGGGAATCCAAGCAACTGGAAAGAGATGGAGCTGTCTAGAAGAGGCTCAAATCATGAAGCTTCCTGGGAGAAGCAGAAAGAAATTGAACTAGCTAGAAGACAGATTAGCTAGACTATTTGGAAAAGACAGAAGAGACAAGTTGTCTGGAAGAAGCAAAGACCAGCAGGCTGCCTGAAAGAGGCTCAGATCAACTGAATTACTTGCAGAGAATACTCTCCAATCTGTCAATCTACCTAAAGGCTGTGAAACAGACTTCAGCACTGTAATCTATTTGATGCTGGTTTTGGAGAAAAGAAAGATGCCATATTGAGGTCATAGATTCCTTCTTTGTGGTTTCTAAGAGCCACCAAGGGCAAGGAATATATAGCAAAGTTGGTTTCTCTGCAAGGAGACCGTTACATGAAGTTGGGAATTGAAGCTTGGGTTATCATGGAGACCTGAAGATTTTGGAGATGCCAGAGCTATGACATATCTGCCAAGAAGAGCTATATACAGGGAATAGAACCAGCCTAAGAGTGAGATGTATATTATAGGCAGAAAACATGGAATGGCAGGGCCACTTTCACCAATTGATCCTGAAGGTGAGATTCTAGGCACATAGCTAATAATTTGGTGTTTCACTTCCTGAGCTTTTGTCTTGCTTTGTTCCAGTCTTTTCTCACTATTCATCCATTTTGGAATGTTAAGCATATTCAATGCAACTATATATTATAAGTATATATTTGAGTTTTGGTTTTACAGGGGTGGCAGTTAAGGGGTTGTTTTGAGTTTCATAAGAGACCTTGGACTTTTGAATAATGTTGAGACTATTAAAGACTAAGGGTACTTTTGAAGTTGGACCAAGTATACTTTATTTATAATATGGTGATGAGCCTATGGAGGTGTAATGTAGTAATCTGAACGAGAAATGTCTCCCATAGGATCATGTATTTGAATGCTTGTTCCCCAGCTTGTGTGTATTTCTCCTAGTTAAGGTTTTTACTGTGTGAATAGACACCATAACAATGGCAACTCATTTTTTAACTTTATATTGATTCTTTGTGAGTCCCATCATGTAGCCCAGTCCCATTTATCTTCCCATCCCCTCATATCTTCCCTTTGTCCTTGCAACCTCCCCTCAAAAGAAAACACACACACATAGCCACACATAACATACCACCACCACCACTACTACCACCACCACCACCAATAACAACTAAAGCATAGACATCTTGTCATGGAAGCTGTAGTATGTAAAAGTATGTTTCTGCCCACACATCTTCATTGCAGTGAGTCATTGGTCTAGTTTAAGATCTCTTGCTTTTATGACAACATCAATATTGGATCCTCACTGGGACTCATTCTGGTTATTCTGTTGTCCTGTGTCATAGAGATCCTTCAGCTGTGGGTCAGCAGGACTGGCCCTTTCATGAGTCCCAACAATTCACAGATGATATAGATTTTGGGGTGAACCAACTCAGAGCCCTGGATCTGACTCTGGATGGTAGCTGAGCTTGTCATTATGCCTGCTCTTCCTTGTCCACACCGTCAGGGAGAGTTCTCCAGTGCTGCTCCAGTTAGGCCACCCAGTGCTGCCATCAGCAGGAGGCAGGGTCAGCTCTCCTGCTCTTCTGCTCTCAGGCTGGCTCACCCACCCCCATGGCTTTAGAGCCACCTGTATTATGCTGCCAAGTCAAGGCCTGGGGTCTACTCTCTCAAGTACCATAGCCTGTAAGGGGCTGGACCAGCTCTTCCACTCTCATACCCCTGAGGGGCAGCTTGCCTGTGCAATCACTAACAAGGCCAGCTCCACTGTGTTGCCCAGCTGAGGTGCAGGGCCCACTCTCCCAAGTGCTGCCACCAGGGGTATGCCACCACTCTCAAGTCTCCAGTTCCATGTATCTTCATAATACTCAAGCTGTTCCACTTCTCTTACTCTCCCAACTGTCCACATATGCTTGCATATTGTGGTGGCTCCTGTTGAAGGTTAGCCACACAGCTGGCAGGCCACTGGTTGACATCCTCTTGCAATTGGGCAAGCAAGTATCTACAGCCTGCCTGTTGCATGTACCAGAGGGCAGATCTGTGGATGGCACGGTGGTCAAACATCTCTGTCATCCTCCTTCCTATTTTCTCTGCTTCCTGTATGTGGATGAAATATGACAAGCCAGCTTTCTGTTCATGGAAGCATGGGGATACCATGGTGGCTCTATTCTTCTGGAAATGTAACCTAAAATAAATAATTTCTACCTGAATTGCTTTTGGTCATGGCATTTCATCACAGAAACAGAAAACTATTAATATAGTAACCAAAAAACAAAGGAAAATTAAGTGAAGATAGATCCACAGAGTGAGAGGCAACCTTTGCCAGATATACTTCTGACAGAGATTAAGGATAACAAAAAAACTCAAAAAAGTTTTTGAAGGAAAAGAGCCAGTATGGAACTTCTCCTGCATGCCTGTTGTCATGCTCCTTACCCTGATAGTCATGGACTAGTCTTTTGAGCTGTGAGCCCCTTATTAAATTATTTCTTTTATAAGTTGCCTTGGTCATGGTGTCTCTTCAAAGAAAGATAAATGTAACTAAGACAGAAAACACGTCACTACTGCACATGTGAACATATCTTGTCTAAAACATTGGGGATGCAGCATGGACAGTTCACAGTTGTATTTGACCACTGATGCTTCTTCTCTCCAAGAGTCTGCATAGCAACTCCAAATGTGAAAGGCAGTCCACAAGCAGGAAGTTTCCAGGTCACACCCAGTTTCCTCTTTATCTTGCAAATACATCGTATGGCATCTTCAGCAATAGGGTCTTAACAAATTCTAGTGGGGGATCAAGTAGAAAGCCAAAATCCTGTATCGATTTGAGGGCTTCTGAAGCCTCCCTGAACAACAGCTTGTTAGGGAGCTATCAAAGGCCAGGCAATTGGGATTCTTGTTTTTGTCTCACCACTTCTAGTAGAAGCACTAGAGGAGTAGCTGAGAGCTTACATCTCTCCACAAGTTCATAAAACTCTATTTCTTACTGATGAACTATGGGATACTGGTGGATTCTGAGAGAGTGAAATCCCTTGTCTTAATTGGTGTACTTACTGGCTATAATTAATTCAATCTAATGTGACACAAATTGTCCTAATCAAACCCTGAAGTACACAAAACAAAAGACATAAATATGAGAAAGAGATTAGTAGAGAAGAGAGAGGATGGACAGTGAACTGAGGGAGATAAGAAAGGATGTTAATAAGGGTAATGATAACACATTTATACATTTATATATGTCTAATAATGTATAGATATATATTATACATCAATTATATACATAGATGAAACAAACTATGAATTGTATCTTTCCTGTTTATGACATGAACATGTTTATGAAAGTAAAATAGTTTAACCATGACTGAAGAGATTATCTCCTTACTCCAAGAGTAAACTGGGGTGTGTTTTGCTTAAAGCGATTTAGTGAAATTGCTTTAAGAGAGTTTGACCAAAAATGGGAATGTTCTCAATAAAATCTCTGCAGAATTTTATAACCCTGATTCTTCTGGACATTTCTTCTATTTTCTCCTGTCTGTTGTATCCTATCTTCTTTAAGATCTGAACATTATCCTTCTAGGTCGTAGTGAGGCTACTGTATAGCACCATGAATCTGTCTGCTGCCTTCACTACTGTCTTCTACTACTGTGTAGACAGACCCACTTCAGTGTGACTGACACACAGGAGAGCAAAGGTCAATAATACAACACCGCTATGAGAAAGAGCCACCTGAAAGTCCTGCCTGATAAAGGGTTAGTTTCTATTTGAAGAGGGTTGAGTAATCAGTATGAGGCATGCAAACGTAAGGATTATCTTAGCAACCTGGGACTCTACTTGTTACTTGGTTAATATTCCATTCCCTCTCAGAAAAATATGTAGGAACCTCTACCTGCATATGTCTGCTCTAAAGAGTGGAAATAAGTAATTTCTCCTTAAGAACTTCTTGACAAACACTATCTCTATTTAAAGGTAAATATATCTTCTCATTTATTTAAAATCGTTTCTGCTCATTGTACCAAACTTTTATTCTGTAATCTCTACACATGTGCAACATATATCACCACAAATAAAAGGTTTTTTTATAAATTGATTAAAAACATAGGAATGCCTAATGTATTTTATGACATCATAATTATAATTTCTGTTTTACAGTATATTTGGGACAATAACTTATTTATTATTTCTTTCAGCTTTAAGGAAAATAAAAGACAGAAAGAAACAATGAACTAAGAAAAAAGATTGAAAGGTTATTGATAAATAAAGATGTTCTTGGTTATGTTGTTAAAAATTTAAGACAACTAAAGTTGATCAAGGAGATACAAATTGAAAAGGAAGAAGTCAAAGTATCACTATTCACAGATGACATGATAGTATACATAAGTGATACCAAAAGTTCTATCAGAGAACTCTTACAGCTGGTAAGCACCTTCAGCAAAGTGGCTGGATACAAAATCAACTTTAAAAAAATGACACCGATGATTATGGACTGAACTTCTGAACCTGTAAGTCAGCTTCAATTAAATGTCCTTATAAGAGTTGCCTTGGTCTTGGTGTCTATCCTTTGTCAGATGTAGGGTTGGTGACAATCTTTTTCCAGTCTGTAGGCTGTTGTTTTGTTCTATTGATGGTATTCTAGCCTTATGAAAGCTTTTCAGTTTCATGAAGTCCCATGTATTAATTGTTGATCTTAGTGCCTGAGCTATTGGGCTTCTCTTCAGGAACTGTTGTCTTACTGTCTTAGGTACAACTTCACGTACTGTATTGAATAGATGGGCAGTCTTGTCTTATCCCTGATTTAATGAAATTGCTTTAAGTTTCTCTTCATTTAATTTGATGTTCACTAGTGGCTTGCTATAGATTGATTTAACTTTGTTTAGGTATGTACCTTGAATCCCTGATCTCTAAAGTACTTTTAACATGAAGGGGTAATGGATTTTGTCAAAGGCTTTTTCAGCATCAAATGATATGATCATGTGAGTTTTTTCTTTCAGTTTGTTTATATGGTAGATTACATTGATGGATTTCCATATACTGAACCATCCCTGCATCCATGGGGAAGCCTACTGGATCATGGGGAATGATCTTTTTGATATGGTCTTGGAGACTTTAACCACAATTTTCCTCTCTAGAAGACTGCTTTCCTGATCATTCAGACTTATCCATATCAGATTATAGGAATGGGCTTCCTAGCAGTGTAAGACATCAAGCAGTATTTGGCTTTTGTATGCATGCAATATGGTGCTTTGTATGCTAATCAGACTTATCTAAATAAACACAGAATTTCATAGAATTTAGTTTGGAGCCAAATTTATATTGTGCTACTTCTGTCTCTCTGGATAGCTGCTTATTACCTGCCCTCCGCCTGTGACTTAACATCACTGTGAGTGCTGCTTATTACCTGCCCTCCGCCTGTTGCTTAACATCACTGTGAGTTTTAGGCAAGTGCTTTTATGATGACAAATCTGAAAAGTCCAATAGAATGTCAAAATGTCCTTAAGGTAGTAGATTTTATTGAAAGCCTGGATAGTAGTCTTTCAGCTCAAAGACTACTATCAGCATTCTTCCCTTTGGAGAAATCTGTTCTCTTCCTGATATTCTTGCTTGCTTTTGGTCCACCTTAATAAATTTGCACAACTTATTTCTTCCAGAATCTAAGGAGCCCACCTATAGGTGGTTCTTCACCAACTGTTGGTAAGTTATAGTCAGAGAGAAATAGGACATTTGTGTGATCAGAATCAGGGCAAACATTTGTAGAGCCCTGGATTGACAGGTTAATAAATTTCATGGATGTTTCTAGGATTTTAGTGTAATGGTGTGCTAGCGTTCACTTGGGGGATGACCAAGGCTATTTTCTGGTCCCTGGCACAGGCAAACAATCGAATGTCTAGGAAATATCAGAGACCAATGCTGGTCCTGTTTAGATACTTGCCCCTGTGCCTTTTTTACCATTTCTCCTAAGAAATGTCTTTCAGTAAAACAAACCAACAAAGAACAGAACAATCCTACCACTGGGGAGTCTACTTTGGTTATGCCCCTCTAAGTCTCTTTCATTCAGAACAGATTAAGAGAGACTATTTCTGCCTTACTCATTTGTACATCTCTACTCAGCATGAAGCAGTTAATCTAAGATTGGCTTTGCTACCTCTAAAATTAGGGAGAATATAGAAGATGTAGTTTGAGAAAATGAGGGAATACAAATAAAGTGTCTTTGTCAAGATGTAATGGGCCTGGTGCTAGAGAGATGAGTCAGCAGTCAAGAGCACTGGCTACTCTTCCAGAGGACCCAGGACAATTTTCAGTACCCACAAGGTGACTCAACTCTCTGTAATTCCAGCCTCAGGGTATCTGATACCTCATCGATGAAGTACAGGTAAATTCTCTCTCTGTCTCTCTGTCTCTTTCTCTGTCTCTGTCTCTCTCTCTCTCTTTCTCTCTCTCCCCTCTCTCTCACCCAAAAAGAAGTCATGAGCATGGGCTGATAGTGTAGTTTAATGGTAGAGATCTTTTCTGGTAAGTACAAGGCCTTGAGTTTCATCCCAGAACCACAACCAAAGTCATCAGAAAGAAAATCATGACAGAGCCACCGAGTTAAGAGAATTCAAGAAGAATTGTCAGTGTGTTGTAAGATTCAGGGAGGGGTCATTTCAAATATTTTCTGATTCTTTAGCCTAAAGAGGACCTGAATGATGAAGGCAGAATTCTCACTATTTTTTTCTGTCTCCTTTAGTTTGTTGGGAAATGTTGAATGCATTAAATCTGTAATTTAAAATCTATGTGGACCCACAAAGGTAGTCATCATGTTGACAAGAGAGTAGTTAACTTGCAGAAAGAAGCAGAACTGGGAAGGAGAAGTGAGGGAGTGAAGAGAGATGAGATGATACTCAGTGAGAGGTGCTGAGCCAGGCAGACTGTCTTCTCCAGAGAGCTTAAATCTGTCCTTCCAAGTATCAGATCATTGCCTCTAATTATTAAAGGGTCCGGGTATCCTGCCACAGGGCTTAGGAAGCACATTCCTCTGATCACAGATCCTAGTTTGCTCTGCACATAACCTGTACCATAAGAACAACAACATGAGCTCTTTATTTCCTGTCCTCTATTCTCCAAACAATCTCCAGAAATGCAATCATCAAATTGTACTTCTGTGTGTAGACCCACCCAGCAAGTGCGCAGGCAGCCAAGATCCTGGAAGTGCCAGCTCCGGATGTGTTCTGCCACTCTAGAGGGAATCGATCCAACCCTGAACTGCTTTCATTGGATGACTGTGTCTGGTAAATGGGTAGAGAGAAAGTGTCTGTCTGCCAGCATGCTGTTTAGTCATGTTTTCCAAAATTGGTACCTCCTAGAGATGAAATGAAGCAAAGTGCTCTGTGTCCAAGAGCCAAGAAACTCATTTTCATAAAAGATCTGTGATTTGTCAGACTACCAACTTCAGTAGTTCTAGATATAATGGGTTTATGTTGTTCCTACAACAATAACAAACATTAAAAATTACCTATTTCCTAGGAATTCAGTTGTAATATCCAGGCCAATGTTCTGTACAGAATGATGATGAAAATGTACCTGTGTGTATGACTTGGGAATGAGCTCGTGATAAATGCTAGTTTCCTTCATTGATTAAGGAGGGATAGATAGAGTGTACACACCCCATGTGGATTCCTTCTTGTTTGCAGGTGGGCAACCTGACAGCCCTGATCTGGCACACTAAAAGTTTATAGTGATCAAGTTTTGTGCAAATGTTCTCTGTGATAACATTTCTGCTTTACTGAGAAGGTAAGGTAATAACTAATTTGATTGCTGGTAATGAGCCTGAAGAAAGGGGAGTACTAAAATCATACCCGGAACATGAGTTGAGAAAAGTTTTGTAGGTGAGGAGGAGTAGAACCACATTCATAAAAAATTTAAGTATCTCTTGAGGTGTGGGTATTACATATTTAGAGAACTTAATTTTGATCTACCTGTTGCCTCTGACCATTGTGGTGCGTTGTACATACAGCTTGACTGCCCATGTTGGGTTTCTTGATGTGCTGCTCCAGAAAAGGGAATCTGTACATCTACGGATAGCCATGAAGTTCTTGGGGCCCACCACCTCAGGGGCAGCAACACACACAGTGGGAAAGACCTGTAGCAGCCATCAAGAACATAATCCAAAATACTATGAAAGGAATGAGATATTACATTTAAAAGTACTAAGTGACATAGAACTAGGGGTATAACAAATGAATCAAATCCAACTGCATTAATAATTATCATAAATTAATATCTAAGTTAAAGAAAACAGAGAGTGACACCATAAAGGTCAAAATAAGATTCAAAGACACAAATAGGATAAAAGTAAAATGATGGTAAATATATCTTATGTAATGAACACTCAAAAAAATCTGAAATCACTATAAAATCAGATAAAATAAAGTTTAAAACAAAAATAATGTTAGAGATAGAACAATATTTTATAATAATGAAGGAATACCTCACCAAAGTTATAACATACACATGAACATTTGGAGAAGCCTCAGAAAGATGGCTAACACTGATGTTATCAAAGGCACATGATGATAAGGCCTTTAAGAAGCCTGGGAGATAAGCTGAGAAGCTGTGGCTTCTGGAAATAAAACAATGCAAGAAAAGAAGAGGGAACCTTACTCATGCCACTTTGTTCTTGTGACAGGAAAGACCTTCTCATATCACTGTTTCTCCCTGAGGGAAAAATGAGCATGCAATAAGGTCCTGTGTTCCCATCTGCACGGCCTGAATGCTTCTGTCTTCAACATTTTCATTTTGGGACCTAACCTCCAGTGTGGTACATGACAGGGTTGAGAGTTTGGGAAGTGATCAGATTCTTAGTTGGTTTCATTAAATCACATTCTTAAAGCATTGCTGGTCATAAACTTTGTGCATGAAAATAGATGGAAATGCCACCAATAAAGTGAGGTTTGTGCTCGTCACATTTGTGCTCGTGAAAGATAAAAAGTTTTGAAATATGCATTTTTGGGGTGACTACAGGCACACTAATGACACAGTACACTTCTGATATAATCTGTCCAACAGGATGCTTTGTATGCTAGGTATCTACAATCACTCAACACAGTGGTCTCTGCTGTACCTGTCACTTTTTGACCTATTTCTATGTAAATAGGCTTTGCCCCTTTCTAGCTGGATGGTTATTCTTGCAAAATTATACTATGAATCCTATTTCATTGGGAAATAGTCTATGAACTATTTAGTTGTTTATGTGTATATTTTTATTGTTTTCTTCAACATGTAAACAAATGTTTTTAAAAATATATGTGCTTTCTGCTACATACTCCATATCCAGACTTCTATGTCCTTCCCTAGGGTCTAGCCTGGTAACTATCCCCACCAATACTTGTTTTCCCACATCCCATACCCGGTGTACCAGCCTAATCTGGCACGCATGCCTTATAGTAGCCTGCCTCTAGGTGTGTACAAATTCACTGGCTCAGTTTAGTCACCCAGTCTCCACCTGTGCCATACCCAACACCATGATTTGCCCATAGGACCATTTGTGCCACACCCCCAAACCCATACCATATTCATTAATCTCATATCCTCTTCCAGAGTCTAGCCTAGTGAGTTCCTTTTCCCAAATCTACCCGATTTAGCCTGTGTCCCACTACCAGTGTACCAACCTAATCTGGCCTTCTCTGCTTTTACTGCATAGGAGCTCTAGGCTTGGTCCAATGTGCTCTCTACCTATCTGGCATACCACAAGATTCTCCCACATCATATACAACCTTTCAACTCAGACCTATTCACTCTCATACTCCCAGCTGCGAAAAGGAAGCAAATCCTGTATACCAACCCACTTTCCTCTATCCATGTGACTTCATTCCACCCAAGAATATCCCAACCTTCTTCTATATCCTCTCTTCTCCTCAACCCCGATCCACTGATAATAAGCTTAAAATTAACCAAGGAAGTCTACATGTCTGTGTCTCATCTCAGGAATACTAATATAAAAGAGCAAGTCAGCCTCTTCTCTCCAAAAGCTATCAGTCCCATAGAGATATTTGCCCCCCCCATGTGAGAGTTTGAATATACTTGGCCTGGGGAGTGGCACTATTAGGAGGTGTGGCCTTGTTGGAGTTGGTAGGGCCTTTATGAAGGAAGTGTGTCACTGTGGATGTGGGCAATGAACTCTCCTCCTAACCACACAAGAGCCAATCTTCTCCTAGCAAACTTCAGATGAAGATGTAGAATTGTCAGTTTCTCCTGCACCATGTCTGCCTTTATGCTGCCATACTCCTGCCTTGATGATAATGGACTAAATCTCTGAACCTGTAAGCCAGCCCCAACAAAATGTCATCCTTATAAGAGTTGTCTTGGTCATAGTTTCTGTTATAAGGGCCAAAGTGTAATGACCACTGAGAGATGGCCAAAGTGTCACAGGCATGGTTGGATGGCCACTGGGTGACGTTCATTGTATAATGGCTGTGATGTGCTGCATACTCTGATGGCCATAGTGTGATGGCCACTGTATGGAGGTTGCCGTGTGATAAAAACCTCCTGGTAGCCTCGGTGTGATAATAATTCTGTGATAGCCACTGTGCCACCCTCTGTGTGTGGCCTTTATACTGTTTCTATCACACCATGTTCATATCACAGTAGCCATCTGCCAAGAGCCAGCCTCAGCTTGGAGAGGGGTTCTGAGAGAAGGGGTGTCTGGGAGTGGTAAAACGAATGACTTGAAGTCAAATTGCAGGCCCAAGCTGATGGCCTATGTTCTGCTTTCATAGACAGCTTTCCAGATTGCTCTCTTTCTGTGTTCTTCTCAAAACAGCTTTTTCTTGCTGTTCTAAAACCTCTGTGGATAGCTCATCTCTTGCATGTCAAAAATCCCAACAGTTTATTTACATACCAATTCCGTCATTACCCCAGGCTTCCTTTTGGTTATACCATGAATCAGCATCCCATGACCTTAGTTCCTTGACTCTTAGAAAGCACAGTTTTTATTTTTTAATATTGCAAATGAATTAAAAAATCTGCTCCCTTTGTAAACTTAGTTGGATGGGATCTTGCCCTGTGATCACCACTCTTTAAATCTCTTTATCTCCTTCCAAGCTGGCTCATGACAGCTGCCTTTGTTTCTTTAGACCTGTGAAGTTCTTTATACAATTAATATTGCATCTTTATATTTTGAATAGTTGAGGAATTACATATTTTTGAACTCATGTTCTCAGAGTTTTTTCCTACAGCCTTAAGGGCTGTCCTGAAAGTCACAGCATTCTACTATTTTTGCTAGGACGTTAGACACACACCCGACTCTTGGACTTGTGCTGTTTCTAACCTTGGCAGGGAGCACATTCCCTAATAGCCTTGGCAGGGAGAATATTTCCCAAAGGAGAAACATGAAGATATATATATCTTACATCCACAACAACCATCGACAGTTGTGGAGATCCACTCCCTGCTGGGTCTGTTCCAGTGTAGGAAACCTGTGTCACCGTCCCTGGCATGACCAAGCCAGACTTGGCAGCCATCACACAGTGACCATTATATAATGGCTACCATACACTGGCTGTAACATGGTGTTTGCTATACCATGTGAATTACCTTCATAAACTACATAAAACACAGAAATAAAAAGAATAGTCATGAATTTCCTCAAAGAATTAAAGGAGTTTAAAGAAGGAACAATGAAACATCCTAATGCAATCAAGAAGAACAAGCTTAAGAAAAATAACAGCTGGACTTGGCCAAGAAAACACAAACTCAAAGTTGATGAAAATGATGACAATCTAGGACTTGAGAACTAAATTCCAATGCTGAGAGGGAGAAAAAGAGAGAGAGAGAGAAAGA
>CM052713.1:3468943-3483943 GCA_028551405.1 Uromys caudimaculatus
TTAATGGGGACTTCTAGCTCTTAATCTTCAGGAATGACTACATAACCTGTAGTAGCTAATGAAACGAGGAATGTAAGAAAGGACCATTGCCAGGTTTGGGGGGCAATACAGAGGGGAATAGCAGGGTACTAGTAATCTCATCAGTGAAATGAGAAATTGGGAGTGATCCTTGGGGGAGGGAGAGAGACAAGTGATATGATAGGGGAAATGGTAAAATTGGAGGATTCTTAGAGAGGGAAAGAAAAGTTAATAGAGAAGAAGATGGAAAGAAGGTAAAGGAGAATTGCAGAACATAATTGATCTGAGAGGGGAAATGGGAAAAGATGGGGCTCCTTAATTAAGGAGAATGGAGCCAAACAGGAGATTGGTGTAGATAGATAAACTAACAATATGGATGACTGAAAAAGCCACAAGGAATCATATCATTAACTATTTAACTTAAAATTTTAACTATAGCTAGAACTGTACCTAATTCATTGTAAAATATACATATATAGTTTAACAAAATTTTCTCATATTGACTGATTGCAGTCTGTCTAGGAGTCAAAGACCACCTAACAAAAACCCCTATACCTGACATGAGAAATACTCGTTTAAGTTGAGTACGCTCTCTAAGAGACTCTCAAACATACAACCTATTGCTGTTGCCCTTGGTTACCCCACAGAAGTAGAAGCTAAGTCACTATTGCATGGACTTCAGAAACAGGGTCCAGAGACTCCTGAGGTGGAATTGACCCATAAGCCCCCTTTATGAATAGTAGCTTTCAGGATACCAGAAGGAGGGAGGTAACCAATAGTCTTATTCAGCTATGATTTCTGTAAACTAAATAAACAACCAACATGACACCATAATTCTAATGGTGCAGTAGTGGCACACATACCATGGTGGTAACCAGTTGCTCTCGAGTTGGACTTAAGACCCACTCAACAAGAGAGATACCATGTCTGACAGTGGAAACATAGCTAACTACCCAGAACTAGTAAAGCCACGGCTCTTGAAAAGAACCTATAACCACTACTGTACTAAATCAGAAAAATCCTTAACAACAATCTATAAACATTTTTTATACCCACAGATAAGTGTAATCTTTACCCCTCATCAAAGAAACATCTCTTTGCAACACGTGAAGGCCACTACAAAAAGCAAACAAAAAACCCACAACCAATAAAAATTCAGAGTTGTGGAACCCGGTTCCAATGGATGCATATACAAAACACTCCCACATTTAAAGGTTCAAGAAACATTGTAAAAGAGGAGGAACTTCTGGTTTCTTTGGACAGTAAGTTATGTCAAATGGTGTTTTGCCAGGGACATAGGTGAAAGGATGCTTTGCTAAAGCAGACACACGAAAGGACACGAGATGTTTAGAAGGAATATATGACCCCTCAGATAGTGGGAGCTCCAGCATTGGTTCTCTTGGCTCCACCTCTTTCTTCTTAAATGACTACATGCATGTATTGGTTCAACTTACATTTGCTTTGCTGAGCTTTGATGGTGATGACTTGATAGAGAGAAACTTGCCAAAGTACTTCTTGTGAGGTTCTTGCCATTTCTGTGGACTCAAGACAATTATCAGAGCCTTGCAGTTTCTGCATTTAACTGCAGTTGCTGATTCATGAGTGGTGATGCTGAATGGACTAAACTTCTGACAATGAATATTGGAATGGCCCCAAAGAACAATTTCTAAACAGGTCCACAACCCCCATTTCCTATTAACTTTTCCACTATCTCTGGTGGGTGGTAGGCTGGAGGGGAGGTTGATCCCTTATTAAAGTTGTTGTGAAAAATATATGATTACAAGCCCTTTGGGTCAAGCTAAGCTGCACTGATCAGCCTGCTCTCTCAGGGGGACCTCCATCCTCCCACCACCTCTCCTGCACCTACATCAGACTCCTGAACCATACAGGTAAGCTTCCCTTCCTTCACCCATTTTCCCTGTTCTCTGAGCCCCTGGGCAAGCAAAGCTGCCCTGAGCAGCCCACTATCCCAGGAAAATCTCTATTTTCTTGCCACCTTCATCAAACTTCTAAACCATACAAGTAAGCTTCCCTTCCCCCAACTATCTTCCATGCTCTCTGAGTCTTCTGGGCCAAGTCAAACCGCTCTTGACAGTCTGCTAGCCTCAGGGACCTTCATTCTCCCACCATCTCTCTGCCCTCTTATATTGGACCTGAGCTCCTGAAATATACCGACCTGCAGATTCAGAACCATACAGCCTGAGAATACCCATCAGAGGCCTGCCACACCAGAACCATTGAGGTTAACTCCCTCCCAATACTTACTACAACAAGAACATCCAGGGATCAAAGTTATCCAGATGGTTGAGGCACTCAAAAAGAACACAATCAACAAAAACCTGGGAAATATGAGACCTCTAGAGCACAGATTCCCCACACAGTGAGCCCTGGATACCCCAACACAACTGAAACACAAGAAAATGACCTTAAATCCAGTATTATAAAATGATAGAGGCATTTAAAGATTAAATGAATAAATCCCTTAAGAAATACAGGAAAATACAATCAAACAGATAGAGGTCAAGTAAATCCCTTAAAGACATACAGGAAAATACAAACAAACATGTGAAGGAAATAAATAAAACAGTGTAAGACCTGAAAGTGGAAATAGAAGCAATAAAGAAGCTACAATCTGGGGTGCTGGACATGGAAGACCTAGGAAAGAGAACAGGAACAACAGATGCAAGAATCACCAACAGAATACAAGAGATAGAAGAGAATCTCAGGCATAGAAGACACAATAGAAGAAAGTGATACATCAGTCAAAGAAAATGTTAAAGCCAAAAATTCTCAACAGAAAATGTCTATGAAATCTGGGATACAATGTAAGGATCTAACCTAAAAATAATAAGAATAGAAGAAAGTCAAGAGTCACAGCTCCAAGGCCCAGAAAATATTATCAACAAAATCGTAAAAGTTCTTAAAGAAAGAGATGCCTAAATATACAAGAAGCTTATAGAATACCAATAAGACTAGAACAGAAAAGAGAGTCCTCCCACCACATAATAATCAAAACACAAAATCTACAAAGCAAAAAGAGAATACTAAAAGTGGCAAGGGGAAGAGACCAAGTAACATACAAAGGCATACCTGCCAGAATTACACCTGACTTCTCAGAAGGGACTCTAAAAGCTAGAAGGGCCCTTTCAGATCTCTTGCAACCTCTAACAAAACCACACGTGCCATCCTAGACTACTATACCTAGCAAAACTCTCAATCACCATAGATGCAGAAAACAAGATATTTCAAGGAAAATACAAGTTGAAACAATATCTATCCACAAATCTACATTATAAAAAATACTAGAAGGAAAACTCAAACCAAGGAAGGATAACTAACTCTAAGAAAACACAGAAAATAAGTAATTCCATACCAGCAAAAACAAGGAAACCACACACACACACACACACACACACACACAGCAGCAGCAGCAGCAGCAGCAGCAGCACCACCACCACCACCACCTCCAACACCACCACCATACCACCATCATCAAAATAACAGGAATAACAATCACTGTTCATTAATATATCTCTTAACATCAATGGTCTCAATTAACTAATAAAAAGACACAGGCTAACAGAATGGATGTGAAAACAGTATCCCCATTTCTCCTACATACAAGAAACACACTTCAGCAATAAAGATAGACATTATCTCAGAGTAAAGGGTTGGAACAACATTTTCCAAGGAAATGGACCCAAGAAGCAAGCAGAATAGTCATTCTAATATATAATATAATAGACTTTCAACCAAAATTAATCAAAAGAGACAAGAAAGGACACTTCATACTCACCAAAGAAAAAAATCTATCAAGATGATATCTCAGTTTTGAGCATCTATGCTCCAAACACAAAGGCATCCACATTTATAAAAGAAACATTGCTAAAGCTTAAATTGAACAATGAACCCACACATTAATAGTGGAATACTTCAACACCCCACTCTCATGAACTGACAGGACATTCAGACAAAAACTAAGCAGCGGAAAAAAAAAAAAAAAAAAGGAAACGAATAGACATTATGAATCAAATGGACACAACAGACATCTGTAGAATATTTCACCAAACACAAAAGAATATATCTTCATTGCAGCACCTCATGTGTCCTTCCCCAAAACTGACCATATAATTGCAAAACAAAGCTCAATAGATACAAGAAAATTGAAATCAAGCCTCATATTTCATCAAACCACCATGGACTAAAGCTGGGCTTTAAAAACAACAGAAACACATGAAAGCCTATATACTCATAGAAATTGAACAACTTTCTACTCAGTGATCTCTGGGTCAGGGAAGAAATAAAGAAAGAAATTAAAAGCTTTCTAGAATTCAATGAAAATGAAGGCACAACATTCCCAAATTTATGGGACACAATGAAACTTAAGAGGAAACTTCAGAGCACAAAGCACCTCCATGAAAGAACCTAAAAAGTTCTTATATCAGCAATTTAAAGGTACACCTGAAATCTCAAAAAAAAAAAAAAGCAAGCACACCAAAGAGTAGAAGACAGGAAATAATTACAATCAGGGTGGAAATCAATCAGCTACAAAGAAAGCAATACAAAGAGTCAATGACAAGAGCTGGGTTTTTTTTTCTGGTTTTTTTTTTTTTTTTTTTTTTTGAGAAAATCAACAAGCTATCAAAACTTTTAGTCAACCTAACCAAAAGACATAGTAATAAAAAGGGAGACATAACAACTGATACTGAGGAAATTCAAAGAATCATTAGGTCTTACTTCAAAAACCTGTATTCCACAAAATTGGAAAATCTTAACAAAATGAATGATTTTCTATGAATGATTTTCTACATATATACCACTTACCAAAGTTAAATCAAGATGACATAAGCCATTTAAACAGTCCCATAACCCCCCCAAAAATAGAAGCAGTCATTAGAAGTTTCTCAACCAAAAAAGCTTAGGGTTTTAGTATAGAATTCAACCAGAATTTCAAAGAAGAGCTAAGTCCAATACTCCTGAAACTATTCCACAAAATAGAAACAGAAGGAACACTGATAAATTCATTCTATGTGGACACAGTCACCCTGATACCTAAACCACACAATGAATCAACAAAGAAAACTTCAGAATGACTTCTCTCATGAACATTGCTACAAAAATACTCAGTAAAATAGTTGCAAACTGAATTCTGGAACACATCAAAGACACCATCCATTAAAATCAAGTAGGATTTTTACCAGGCATGGAGGGATACGAAAATCAGTAAATGTAATCCATCATATATAAAAACTAAAAGAAAAAAAATCACATGATTATCTCATTAGACACTTAAAAAGCCTTTGATAAGATCCAACACCTCTTCATGTTAAAGGTATTAGAGAATTCACAGACACCGAGCACATACCTAAACATAATCAAAGTGATATGTAGCAAGCCAGTAGCCAACATCAATGTAAATGAAGAGAAACTTGAAGCATTTCCATTAACATTAGGGTCAAGACAAGGCTGCTCTCTCCTTATTAAATATAGTACTTGAAGTTCTAACCAGAGCAATATGACAACTAAAGGAGCTCATGGGGATAAAAATTGGAAAGGAAGAAGTCAAAGTATCACTATTTGAGGAAGAGAATATATATAAGTGCCCCCCCCCAATTTCTACCAGAGAACTCCTACAGCTGATAAACACCTTCAGTAAAGTAGCTGGATACAAAATTAACTCAAAGAAATCAGTAGCACTCCTTTATACAAATGAATAAAATGAAAATGAATGAAATGAGAATGAAAGTAGAGAAGCAACACCCTTTACAATGGCCAGAAATAATGTAACATATCTTGGTGTAATTCTAACCATGGAAGTGAGAGGTTTGTATGACAAATTCCTGAAAAAGGAAATCGAAGATATCAGAAGGTAAAAGATTTCCCTCGGCTCTCCATGCCATAGGTAGCCTTAACATAGTGAAAATTGCTATCTTGCCAAAAGCAATCTACAGATTCAATGCAATCCCCATCAAAATTCCAACACAATTTTTTATAGACCTTGAAAGAACAATTCTCAACTTCACAGGGAAAAACAAAAAATCCAGGATAGCCAGAACAATCCTGAGCAATAAAAGAACTTTGGAAGAAGGATCATAATCCCTGAACTAAGCTGTATTACAGAGTAATAGTGAAAAAACTATTGGTACAGAGACACATTTATCAATGTAATTGAATTGAAAACCCCAAAATAAGCCCACACACCTGTCTACACTTGATTTTTGATAAAGAAGCCAAAACCATACAGTGGAAAAATTAAAGCAACTTCAACAAATGGTGCTGGATGAATTGGATGTCTCTATGTAGAAGAACGAAAATAGATCCATATTTATCATCCTGCATGAAACTCCAGTCCAAGTGTACCAAGAACCTCAACATAAAACTGAATACACTAAATCTTATAGAAGAGAAAGTGGGAAATACCCCTGAACACATTGGTACAGGTGGCAAGTTCCTCATCAGAACACCAATGTCTCTGGCTCTAAGCCCAATACCTGAAAAATAGGACCTTATGAAACTGCAGTTCTTCTGTAAGGCAAAGGCTGTGGTCCACAGCACAAATTGGCAGCCCACAGATTGGAAAAGGATTTTTACCAACCCTATATCTGACAGAGGGCCAATATCCAAAATTTACAAAGAACTCAAGAAGTTAGACCCCAATAATCCAAATAATCCAATTTAAAACTGGGGTACAGGACTCTAGAGAATTCGCAACAGAGGAATCTCAAATGGCCAAGAAGCACTTAAAGAAATTTTAAAAATCTTTAGTCATCAGGGAAATGTAAATCAAAACATCTCTGAGGTTCCATTGAAGAAGACAGCTCAGGAACTTTGGAAAATTCCACCAGGGCCCCCGAACACATGGGCACGCCTCCCCCCCTGGAAGAAACAGGTTAGAGAACATGTAGGCTGGAAGGGAAGGCTGATTAAGCCCCTGCTACCTCATTCCCTAAAGACCAATCAGTTTAAAAGTCACACTGTTTTGCCAATCACATTGTGCCTAATGGCCACTGCTCAAAAAATTATAAAAGATCACTGAATGGGCTGCATGTGGTCCTTTCTCTCCCTCCTTTGTGTGCAGGGTGACCTCAGCATGCTGAAACAATAAATTCTTGCTTTTTGCATGGATCCCCAACCCCATGATGTTTACTTGGGAGTCTCCAGTAAGCTAAGGCTCCCCAGAGTCTTACATTTGGTGCATGGGCTGGGAATAGACCCTCTGTAGGGACACACTGGAGAGTGGCAGATCAGAGGAATGGCTTGAGCAGGTACCGTGGTTGTCTGTCTCACTGTTTGTCAGAGTCTGAGTCTGTAAGTTTGCTTGAACTTTCTGTTTGCTTTCAAGCTTCAGGGGACTTGGAGAGCCCATGGTGTTTGGGGCAGTCAAGTATGGTGGGCTGATGTGCCTTAACGTCACGAACATGGGAGACATGGAGGATGAGTCAGGCTCTCCTCCCACCCCCGGGAGGATTTGAGAGGACTCCACTCCTTTTGGATCTGGCTCCTGCAAGGGCTCCTGGTTTGGCTAGGTGAAGCTTGAGCCTGCTGAGCAAGTCTCTTCTGCATCCATGGAAGGGACAAACTGTCTGTAACTGGGCCAATGGAAGGGGCAAAGTGTGTGTTGATTGTCTTTCTCTGTGTTCTTGAACGTGGATGCCTGCCCTTGGCAGGACTGAGCTGTCTGTGTGTTGATTGTTTTTCTCTGTGTTTGTTGGTATCTCATTCTGGGTTCTTGGACTTAAACTGATGACATATTTTGGACATTGGACAAACTGAATCTACCCCGTTAAACATCCTAGTTAACCACTAGATGGAAGTTAGGGAAAGAGGAGAAAACTTGTCAGTACCACCCGGATCAAGTGCCCTATGTAGTTACCTGAAAGAATCTAGTGGAAGACCCCCCTCATAGATAAAAGCCTTTCTTTCTCCCAAAACCCACCTCACAGGTTCTGGCCATCAGGAAGAAGGAAGCACAGGACAGATCCAAACCTGAGAAGAAATTGATCCTCCTAGACCCTTCAACAACAGACCTGTTACGCCAAGACCCTCCTCCTACCCTAGCCCCCATGGCCCTGCCACCACCAGCATTGGTCCCAGGATCCTTAGCCCATATGGGACCAGGGCTGTTGTACCCCCTTTACCAGAGGGAGGAGCGGAAGGAGACCCCTCACCCTTTTCAAGGGGCCAATCAATCTCGTTTAGAGTGTTCTATTTTCTCATCAGCCCACCTAGGATGATATCCAACAACTCATGACAGTGTTCTTCATGATCGAAGAGTGAGAGAGGACAAAGCAGGGAGCTAGAAAAATGCCCCCTCAGATAACATTGCTTGACAAGGCTGTCTTTGACAGTGGGCTTTCCCTGACTATGGCAAAAGGTAAGGGGAACCTGAAGGTCTATCACCAGACTCCATTGGCAGGTCTCAAGGGGGCTGCGTGATGATCCACAAATCTGGCTAAGGTATGTGAGTTTAAGTAGGGACCGGAGAGATAGATAAGTCGCCTGCAGCCTTTCTAGAGTGACTCATGGAGGCATTCCATCAGTATAAACTCTATGACCCTACCAGCAAGAAGCACAAAACTAGTAGAGATATCAGGAAAATGCTTCTGAGGCTAGAAAGATTTACAAGATAAGCCTTTAAGGGATTTGGTGCAGGTTGCAGAGAAAGTCTACCATAACAGGGAGACAGAGGAGGAGAAGGAGCAGAGAAAGAGAAAGGAAGAAAAGTGACAGGGAAGGAATCTACAGAGAGTCCTGGCTACAGTAGTTATGGAAAGCCAAAAAGAGAGACAGGAAAGGACCAGTGTGCATACTGCAAAGAGAGAGGCCACTGGGCCTGAGAGATCCCTAACAAATGGAAGCCCCTGCTGATGATGTGGCAGGGCCATCTGGTTTATCTCAGAGCAGCTAGAGTTGGGCTGAGTAAGTCTGTTCTGCATCCATGGAAGGGATAAACTATCTGTGCCCATGGAAGGGGCGAACTGTGAGTTGATTGTCTCTCTCTCTGTTCTTGAACCTAGACGCCCGCCTGTGGGAGGGTCCAGCTGTCTCTGTGTTGATTGTTTTCCTCTGTGTTTGTTGGTATTTCGTTCTGTGTTCTTGGACTTAAACTGACTGACAACGTCATTTGTTGTTTGTTGGTTGGTTTTTTTTTGGACACTTGACAGACTGAATTTACCTGTTAAACATCTTAGTTAACCACTGGAGGGAAGTTAAGGAAAGAAGAGAAAACTAGGAGGAAGAATTTATTGTGCCTAATGGCTGCTGCTCTGAAAACTGTATAAATACTCTCTGAATGGGCCGCTCATCATTCTCTCTCTCTCTCCTTCATGTGCAGGGTGACCCCAGCATGATGGAACAATAAATTCCTCTTGCATTTGCATCGTACCACAACTCTATAGTGTTCACTTGGGGGTCTCCGGTAAGCTAAGGCTCACCAGAGACTTACATATGTAGCAGATGTGCAACTTAGTCTTCATCATGAGTTCCAAACAAGTGGAATGAGGGCTATCCGAGAAGCTGTTGCCTTCATGTGGTGTAAGACTTCATGTGGTGTAAGACTCCGCTGAGCCTTAGCTACAGGGACCCTCTGAGAGTGAACCACACAGAGCTAGGGATCAATGCAAAAGCAAGAGGAATTTATTATTCCAGCATGCTGGGGTCATTCTGTACCCAAAGGAGAGGCAGTGACCTCAGGCAGCTTATTTGCTGAGTTTTTGTACAGAGCAGCAACCTCTAGGCACAATGTGATTGGCAGATCAGTGACTTTTAAACTGGTCCTTAGGTAATAAGGTAGCAAGGGGTGGCCAATGGTCAGTCTCCCCAGTGGTTTTACTGAGGAATGTAATCAGCCTTTCTCTTCCAGGAGGGGAGGGGTGCCTACATGTTCTCTAACCTGTCTCTTGCAGGAGGAGAGGAGTGTCTATGTGCTCCCTTACCTGTCTCTTCCAGGAGGGGAGGGGTGTCTGCATGTTCAGAGGTCCAGTGGAATTTTCCAATGGCTCTGAGCTGACCTCTTCATTGGGACATCTTGCTCTACCTGGACTGTCTTATCTGGCCCCAGTGTGTGAGGTAGCACTTAGCCTTTCAGAGACTTGAACTACCAGGGTAGAGGAATACCCAGTGGGCCCCACATGCTCGGAGGAGAAAAGGAGGGGAATGAGGGGAAGGATTGTGTGTGTGTGTGTGATAACCCGGAAAGGGGCAGTGGGTGGACTTAAAGTGAATAAGTAAAAAAATCAAATTGAATTAAAAAAATATGCTTACACAGAAAGACTTTGAAAGTCAGAGTATCATACTTTGCTATGAAACTGTGTCATCTAACAATGTCAGAAGCAATTTTTATAAAGTGTCATAAACATGACTGATTAAATGTGAGCTGAACAAAGAAGACATAAATGAACATGCCAAGCTGAACAGAGAAAAGACCATGATTCTCAACCCTATGTGAATAACTACTGGCAACTGAGTAAAGCTGGGAGCAGGAGAGCTAGGCCTTCCCAGGCCAGAGGACAACCTTCGATAGTTCACCTCTTAAAACATAAATATAAGCAACATTATATGGACTGAGAAGATATGTTTCAGCATATATGTTTATATACAAATACATATATGCATGCATTAACAACCAATTGTAAGAAAGACCACAAATTTGAAGGAGAGCAAGGATATGCTTGCTGTCTATGGAGGTCTGGAAAGTATATCAGATCTTTTGAAACTGGAGGTACAGACTGTTGTGAGCTTTCTGATGAGGTTGCTGGAAACTGAACCAGGATCATCTGCCAGAACAGCAAGTGCCTTAAACATCTGAGCCACTTCTTGAGTACAAATACTTGTCTTTCAAACAATTTAAACTATTTTTATAATTATATGTTTTAAGATTTTAATCTTTATAAGTTTTAGAGTAAAAACTTTACTCTTGTAGGCTTCAGCATTGTGGATTATAACTTTGTGGATTATGCCTTTATGGATTAACTATGGTCCAAACCCAGGAAAACATATCAACACATACTATTTAAACATTACCCTTGGTAGCATCTCATCTGTAATTTCCCCCAGACTATTACTGCTTAGCTGACAGGGAAGTGAACTATGGTTTATTCACATTAGGAAACACAGCTCACCAATACAACTTGATGAACTGATGACATGCAGTGTTCTGCACCATTCTCGAGAGAAATAGACTGGGTGAGAGCAAAGGTTCACATGCTCTATAGTTTCAATTATATTATATTTTCAAATGGCAAAATATAAAGATAAGAAATAAATTAGTGGTCACCGCATTAAAACTGGTGGGGAGAGGGCAGGCCTGTTTATAAAGTGGTAGCAATCCGAAAGATATTTGTGGTGACAGAAAAGTTGTAATACTTGATTGAGGGTAGAAATACACAAATGTCTGTATTAAATGAAATAGAACAAAGCTGTACCATGCATTACACCAATACCAATTTTATGGTTTTGTGTTTGTATTAAAATTATGTGAAATGTAGCAATGGGTATAACTAGGTAAGGGGTACAAATATATCTGTACTATCTTTGCAACTTTCTGAAAACTTTTGATTATTTAAAATAAAAGAAAATAAGTTTCAATGTAGTTGCCAGACTCCAAGATAGCTCCATTATCTGTACCTCTTTCTTTAATGGTCTTTGGAAGTTCCTTTCTCTGGAGTGTGAACTAGACTTAGTGTTTCATTTGTGACATATGCAATGGTGATAATGACTTGACAACCTATCCAAGTCTCCACAGTATGGTTTCTTTTTCTAGGGGAAGCAAGGTACCTGAGATTCCCTCCTTGGAGAGGCCTACCTGGTAAAATGGACTGATGCCTTTTGCAAACATTGAGAAATGACATGCATTTTTTGATAACCCAAAGGATCCAGCCTGGAGAATTGAGTCCCAGTTAACTCCCAAAATGACTGCAGCCATGGTGCACACATTAGGAGCCTCACCAACTAGCAGCACTGTCCCAGACCAAACTTCACTTTAAAAATGAATTTTGGCTTTTGCTTCACCTTTTCATTTTCATGAGATTGAAATTTAGTTTCAATCTGAGGGCCTTTGATTAACTACTTATTACTGCATTCGCTATATTTTTATTTTCATTCAGCTGTAGAGATTTTGAAAGTTCACCCATGACTTCCTTCCTTGATAAGTCATGTATCAATCTCCCTATTCTTCCCTTTCCCCTTCCCTTTCCTTCTGCCCTTCTTTTTCTGTAATATGCCCTGCTACTCCCATAGCCTAGACCTCAGATCACATAAATGTATGGTATTTAATTTCAAAGTATTTGGAAAATTTCCTTTAATATTTTGGTTCTTTGTTTCTAATTTGATGTTATTGTCAAAGAATATAATATATAGTTTAATTACTTTAAATTTGATAGGATCTGTTTGAAAACCCAGCATTCATAATGAATGATGTATGGGCACTCTACTGAAATGTGCCTTTAACTGCTATTGGATAGTGTTCTACGAATATCAAACGGCCTTTGTTGGACAATGGAATGACTGATTTCTTTTATATCTTTGTTAAAATTTCTGTCTAGCAATTCTATCAACTTCTAAGAATGAAGTTTTGAGGTCTTCAACTATAATTTTTTTTCAAGTGAATTTGTTGTAGACATCTATTAGGGTGGTGTTCTTTTAAGTCTCTGACATTTTCTTGAGGTATTTGGCCATTTACATGTATGTAGCCTTTGTTGTGGTAAGGCTTAGGACTGAACATTCATTTATTTATTTATTTATTTATTCCACTTGTTTTTATGTTTGTTTGTTTTTTGTTTTGTTTAGGTTTTGATACAGGGTTTCTTTTTGTAGACCAGGCTGTCCTGAAACTTGTTCTGTTGCCCAGGCTGGTCCCAAACTCACAGAAATTTGCCTGCCTCTGCCTCCCAAGTGCTGGAATTAAAGGTGTTCACTACCATTGCCCAGTTTTTTGTCTTTCTTTTAGTCTAGTTTCACTATTTTAATCCTTGAATTTCATTATGTAACTTAAACATAGAGTTTCATTTGATTTCTTTATAACATCTTTGCTTATATCACTGTGTATATTTTCTTTTTTTATTATTGAATATTTTATTTATTTACATTTCAAATGTTATCCCCTTTCCCTGTGGTTTCCCCTCCACAAACCCTTAGGCCGTCCCCCCTCCTCCTGCTTCTATGAGGGTGTTCTCTCACTCACCCACCCACCCACTCCTACTTCACCACCCTGGTTTTCTTTTCTGTTGTTCTAATTACAAATAGAACTACCTACCCATAGAATTCACTGGCACTGTGGTTTCTCCCTTTGACAGATTGGCAATCTTATTTCATTTGGTTCTTTTTCCTCTTGAGTTTTAAGCATAACCATTTTACCTCTTTCTTCCATGTACATTGAACACCTCAAGAAACAGTGTTATAAATTTAGCTTTAACCATAAAATTTAACTAAAGCACCTTATCAAATGACAGCCTGATTCTTATTTCTATTTTTGATTCTCTATTTCTTGCCTTAAATGACCAACCTTTTGTTATAATTTCCTTTCTGTTTGGAGACCTTCATTCAGTCAGTCTTGTAAAATATTGACAATTTATCATTTCTACTTCATTTCTCAGGGGATAATTTTTCTAGATAAAGGTTTCATGGTTGACAATTCTTCTCAGTTAGCAGTTAAAAAATCAAATAGTTCCTTTGCGACCTGACTGTTACTTGTTTATAAGTGATATACTGTTTCTCTGACTACTTTGGACAATGCTTTTTAGTTTTTGATTGGTATTGCTTACATATTGACATCGGGAACCACCTCCAAGTCATACAATCTGACAATTCTTAGGAATACAAGAGAACTGTCCAGCCCACAAACCGTGAAGTTAAGTGTGATTATACGAAGAAGGAGAACTGGCCAAGTGAAGGTGCTGCTGGTGGTCATCAGACCTTTGATCACCACAGACGTAGGAACGTTTGAATCTCAGGGAAGATGACAGTCCCCAAGCTCACCTGAACTTCTCACACCTCCTCGCCTAGCACTGGAAGTCTGCATTTCATCCTAGTGTTTTGTTTTCTTTGTTTTTCACTGTTCACCATGGACCTTTTATCTGTTGAATTTTTGAAAGTTTTATGCTATTTGTGGTTTCCTCATACAGCCAGCCAATTGCATTTAGACACTTTTTATATCATCAGACAATATTTTTCATTGGTTTTCTTCCACCCATGTTTCATTTTATTCCTCTTTTACTTTTATTAGCATTTAACTTCACTTTAAAAATATTTTTGTATTTTTATTTTTTGCCCCTTCCTACATGTATGTAATTTGGGTTTTAGACTTTTTAATTATTAGGCATTCTTTTTGTTGTTGTGTTCTTTTCTATTTTCCTAATCTCTTGTTCTTTTCTCTTTCTATCCATAAAACCTTTCTTCACTGTTCTTTTTAATTTCTTTCATTGTTTTGAGTGTTCTGATCAAAGAAATCTTGGATATTGAGCATGTTCCTTGCTTTCTTAGTCTAAGGAAAGATGCAAAGATCTTTGACTTGACAGAGCTAGAGCCTTCTTTTCCATCAAAACCTCAAAGAAAATCAGTAAAGGAGAGTGGGATTTGGCTGGGAGAAGAGGACTCGGATTTCAAGAGATTCCTTATCATCAGCATCTAGAATTAACCTTCACTCCCATCATTTCAAGAGGTTCCTTGTCATCAGAATCTACAGGGAACCTTCACTACCATACATGCATGCAGAGCTTTCACACAGAACAGTGACCCCGAGTCCCTCCATGATTGTGGTGGATGAATGCAAAGTCAAATAATGATCAAGGTGTTGCATAGGGAAGGAGCTGGCATTTTTGAGTGCTTACTTAGAGGTAGCATCTGTGTTTCCAGTTCACATTTAATATTTATTGCCTTATTGCAGGCTGTTATAACAAGAGAAATTCAGTTCTCAGAATTCTGGACACTCAGAAAACCTTCAAAGATCAGGATGATTGCAGATCTGGGGTCTGGTGAAGGACCTTC
>CM052713.1:3487618-3507444 GCA_028551405.1 Uromys caudimaculatus
TGAGAGGGATCTTTGTCCCGGCGCTAATTTGCTATGGAGCCCTGTGGCCCAAGTTGAGGTTCCCGGCCGCCGCCGGAAGTTGCTGTCCGTCAGTCTCTGTGGCTCATGGAAACTGGGCAGAATCAGTGAGCTCTGGGGCTCCTGTTGCCCCCGCTCAGGGCTTTTCCACGTTCCTGGGAGAGAAAATTTTCTCCCAGAGCTGCTTGACTATGGAATCCTAGTGTCCCAGGCAAAATTTCCTTTCTCAGCCGCCTGCTGTTGGGATCCAGGGGGGTTTCTAAGCCCGCCTACATCGGTCCCTGTGTCTCGTGGGTTCGGGGCAGTTCCTGGTGAGCTGTGGGGCTGTCTTTGGCCCTCTCCCGGCTTTTCCAAGCTCCTGAGAGGGATCTTTGTCCCGGCGCTAATTTGCTATGGAGCCCGGTGGTCCAAGCTGAGGTTCCTGGCCGCCGCCGGAAGTTGCTGTCCCTACAGTTTCTTTATCATCATTGTGTGTGCACAAGTGTTACAGCAGAGCCTTTCAGAGAGTTATGAAACCTTTGTTTTCATTGTTTATTGGTTACTGCATGATGACATACTTGAAATGTACCTGCAGTGTCCCACTCTTATGGGCACTGGGGAAAAAGTGAGCAGAGCAGTGCAGTAGCCTTGTGTTCAGTACCGACTAGCATGAGAACAGTGTCCCTTGGCTACATGAGCCCTCTGTCAGGCCCACTGTGGTTGTTTCTCTATTTTATTTATTTTAATTTTTTCTGTTGTTTATTTTAAGACAGATATGTTAACCAATATAGCCTGAATAAGTAATGCAACAGAAGAAACTCACTTATGAAGACTAGATGGTCATCCATTCCCAGGATTCCTGCTGTAATCAGAAGAGTTAATCTGACACATACTCCATGATGTACAGAGCCATCTTTATGCTGCATGATAATTTGGCATAAACACTCAGCAGGTAACCAAAATAGCTATAGTCTGGATGCTTTTGACATAGACAAGTCATTTTCTGACTGTTTTATTCCATATTAAGTCTCTAGCAATCAAAGTCAGTTTCATCTTGACTTTACTGGAATGGTAGATGGCTGCCACTTGCCATTTTACCTGATTCTTAGGCACAAAGACTGGGACCTTCAGCATATGCTGTCTGACTAGGCCTTGCTTGGACCAGCCAATCCTTCAGGAGTCCTTCTACAGCTCCCATTTGTTCTTATCCTCCATGCCTTCTCTTTCGGCCTGGATTATCTGCAAGACCTGTCCTGGCTTGATAATATGGAATAAAAGTCAGGGGCTCTAGGCATTTGCCCAGTGTTTGTTTCTGTTTGTTTGTTTTAATCACCTGTAGAGTCCATGACAGAAAGTGGGAAAGCAGAGGCTGGCAATAGGCCTGACTGAGGCCAGACAGGGGAGCACCACCCCAGCACCCATATCTCTTCCAGGTCCAGGCATGTAGGAGTCTTGATGTGATTTTAGGTGTAAGACGATTTATTTAAAAATCTTTCAAACCAGACATTCCCTAAAAAGACACAAAGCTCCCATTTAATGATGGGAGATAAAAATCTGAAAATATAAATGGCAAGAGAATTACCATACTGGCTCAGAAAGGGTTGAGTTGAGTTTCAGGATAAATCTGTTGCTTTGATTTAGAAGGGACTTCAAGGGCAGAAAGCACTTGAGAGAGGAGAAAGCCAGGGAGAGGCTTTTAAAGGATGAGCCAGGATGGAACCCTAAGGGAGACCTGCAGTTTCTGCTGTAGGCCCTGCTTTGCTAGCTCTGGGCAGTATGTTGTCTGAGTCTTAGACTATCAGGCCTCCAGCTGAATGTTTCTGCCTATGAGAAGGAGCAATGAAAAGCAATTCTCAATAGAAAAAGATGACATATTAGTAACGTGAGGCTAATTGTAAGCGGCTACTTGACATGCCCTGTATCGTATTTTAGGATGACTGATGAATGTTTTATATAGAGTTGGATAGCTGGCCAGGGGTTAGTAGAGGTGGCTTCTCAGATGGAAGTTTATGGAAGTTGTCTGCTGTCAGCATGCTTGTATAGGGAGGGTTATGGACTACACAAGACCTGGTCCACATCCTGCTAGATCCAATACCTCCAGCCATAGTCACTACAGATATCTGCACCGGGATTTATTAGAAGGGCCAAACTGGCAGTTTCCTAGGAAGCCAGAGATGCAAATATTAAGGTCCTCAGTCTGTCTCCCTCTCATCAGTTCCATGCCAGTAGAACTGTCATTGACATTAGAACCAGGTTGTTAGTTGTTGGTGGCAACACACCCAAGAAAAAAACAAAAACCATTTAAGTCTTTGTTTTCACATACTCTGACATCCAAGAAATTAGAGACAAATCAGGGTCCTGATTGGCCCAGAGAGGCACATTCTCATGTGTTTGCTTCAGTATCGCAAACAGTTCAGTATCCTGTGCCTTACTAGGGCAATTATTCTTTTAGAATACTTGTACTAAGTATTGTTATTGAAAGCACATCCCACAGCAAGGCACTGCTCTGCATCCCAAGGGAAAACATGAATCTTGAAAACATTGGTTCTTAGAAGCACTGGACCTCACTGCTTCTGAAGGATAGAATGTCCCTGATGTTCCTCATAATGCGGTGCAACTTTATCAAACAGTGGACAAATTCGATGCCCATGTCAATACACACCATTTAAAAAAACCTGACACAGAGCCTCTTCATCAGAAACAGTCCAGGGATTGGTATCTATGTGAGGCTATCAATCTGGGGTTGAAAACTGTGTTCTTGGCCTAAAGCCAAGTGGTGAGGTGCTGTGCTCCATTTGCAGCTATGACTCCGGTAGGTGTGGGAAGAGGAAGGATGATGCAGTTCTGGTATAGGAGCCCACAGGGACATGTATTCTGTGTAGTTACTACACAATCGCTGAAGCAGGAACAGTGAGATCCAGTGGTTTCTCAAGCTGGAAATGATCAATGTGTGTTAGGTAACCCAGACCCAGGGGAAAAAAACACAACTTGAACACAAGCAGGAGCAAGGAGAACCAAGGTTTTGAAGATTCATGTTTTCCATTGGACTTGCAGATCTAGAATCTCTAGCCTTGGAGGCTGAGGGAAGCTGGGTTGGGTGGAAAGAACACTGTTCTCCCTCAAGGACAAACACTCTCCTGCTCACTTATTCACTTTGACCTGTTGGATGATTGACAGTGTGAGAAATGAATATCATAATGTAGTTAGCACCTAGAATCCTGATTGGGTCTCTGGCCAATTTATACATAAACACACAACTATATACTTTCTATTATTTTGTGTTCTCCACATTAATTACTTTTCTTATTGCTGTGATGAAACACCCAAAAAAAGCAACTTAAGGAAAGAACGGAATAAGAAAGGAAGAGGGAGGGAGAAAGAGAGAGAGAGAAAAACAGAGACAGAGAGACAGAGACAGAGACACAGAGAGAGAGACAGAAACAGAGAGACAGAGAGATACAGAAAGAAAAATAGAGAAAAGAGAGAGCAAAAGAGAGAAAGAAAGAGAAAATGAGAGGAAAGTAGGAAGAGAGCAAGAGAGGATACTTTGGCTCTTTCTGGGGGTAATAAAATGTGCATTTATACAATGAAGTATTATTCAGGTGTTAAGAAAAAATATGAAATTTATAGTAAATAAATAAAGCTGGAAATAATCAATGTGTGTTAGGTAATCCAGACCCAGGAGGAAAACACAACATGATGTCTTTTATCTATCCATTATGACAGAAAAGGCACAGCAGTGGGAGAATAAGGAGGCTAGCCACATCAACTCCCCCTTTTTTATTTACCCTGACACCTCAGTCCAGAGTGAGGTTACCACATTCAGTGTGGGTCTTCCCAACCACACAGACACACTGTGTCTCTTGAGTGATTCCAAAAGCAGTTCCAAGACCAACTATCAGCCTCTAACCAGTTCTACCTGCAGAATCTTTCGAATTATGTCCCCTCTCCCCATGTTTATCCCCAGGATCTTTGTCCATTGTACCCTGTGTGACCCACTCCCCACCCACTCTGAGAATTTTCTCAGCCTTTGACTCAGTCAAAACAATCTAACTTGTACACCAAGTGAAGTATTATCAACTCTTTACATTGACATTCACACTACTGATGTGAATATTAGTTCCTCCCAAATGTACAAAGTCTCTATAAGACAAATACTTAATGTCTTCTTCTTGAAGATAAGCAAAGAACATCACTGATGGACTCCCTGGTTTCTGTATGTCCCCTTGGCTTGAAAAGATGAATGGAAATCAGTGTGGGAAATCAGGATATATATATATATATATATATATATATATATATATATATATATATATATAGTCTCCCATATGACCTATGTCATGTTATACTATACATACATATATGTATACGTCATACTATACATACTAAACACAAAAAATGATATAGTGACAGGGAGACAGACAGACAGACAGAAACACACACACACACACGCACCCCACAATGGAATGCTGAGCCCTAAAGGGAATATCTGTATCACAACCCTTGTACCCAAGACTCAGGGATCATTGAAGAAGAGGAAGCAGAAACAGTGTAGGAGCCAGAGGCACAGAAAGAATACCGAATCAGTATGTCCTGAATTGGACAAGGCAGTTGCATATATGAATTCACAGCCATTGTGACAGCATGAACAAGAACTTTACCAGCTCAAGCTAGACAAAAATCTCATCATAGAGAGAAAATAGGCAAATATTGCCATCCTTTAGCTAAGCAGTTTTGGCAATTGATGGCTTCTAAAAGGGAAAGAACCATTTTCTTTACTGGTATGCCCTT
Organism: Uromys caudimaculatus; assembly: GCA_028551405.1. Lineage (NCBI taxonomy): Eukaryota > Metazoa > Chordata > Mammalia > Rodentia > Muridae > Uromys > Uromys caudimaculatus. Next base: position 3,492,407 of record CM052713.1, read on the forward strand.
GGTGGGTCCAGTACACTTCAATGGAAAGCCATACAATCAAGAGTATATAGGTAGTACAAACCGTACTTGATGGTTTTGTGCTATTGTTATTTTTCTAGAGGACACAAAGTTAGGTGTGCAAAGAAGCAGGGGTGAATCTAGGAGGAATGGTGGTAGGGTGAATATGATCAAAATATATTGTGGAAATTTTTTAAGGAACTAACTAAAAAGGCTCAAGTAAAAAGTAGAAAGGTCGTAAGCAAGTGGGTACTTGCTGCTCTGCAAGTGTGCTTCTAAGACAACAGACATAAAAGTTCCTGCCAGCAATCTGGCCGCAAGTTAGAGGAAGGTGCAGACCTCCACCAATGTGACTCAACATCTCATTCTTTTCAAAATGTTTAAATGGTGAAGCCAGACTTGAGGAACTTATTTAAAGCCGCGTGAGCTTTGTCACACTGTAGCATATGATGAATATTTTTAAAGGAATATAGCATGTGGGCACACATGTGTTTATACATATATGTACGTTCAGCCCAGCATTTACTTGTCTATAAGTGGCAATGACAAGCCACTTTACCATAAACTGTCACCATTCTATTTTAAAATTTTAATTGCTTATTTTGTGTGTTTGTGTAGTGTATATAGTTGTTGATGTGAATATGTGTCCCTGCACATGTGTACACATACATATGGAGGCCAGAGGTCAATGTCTCTTCTCAATCACTATGTACTTTTATTTTTTCAGATGGTCTCCTGATGATGTTGAAGCTGTGGATTTGGCTAGACCAGCTGACCAATGAGCGTCAAGGGTGTGCTTGTCTTGATTCTCTACAGCATCGGTTATAATCACATGCCTCTCTGCCTCCACTCTGCTTTTTTTTTTTTTTTTTTTTTTTGGTTTTTCGAAACAGGGTTTCTCTGTGTAGCCCTGGCTGTCCTGGAACGCACTCTGTAGACCAGGCTGGCCTCAAACTCAGAAATTCACCTGCCTCTGCCTCCCAAGTGCTGGGATTAAAGGCATGCGCCACCACTGCCCGGCTCCACTCTGCTTTTTTAAAACATGGGTTCTGGATATCCGTACTCAGTTTCTCATGGCTTTACAACAGACACTTTACTAATAGAGCCATCTCCTTTGTCTACTATTTTTAATCTACACAGAAAAATAAGTAGTGACTTTCTAGTCAAGAATACTAGCAAAATGTGTTTCCATTTAGAATAAATGGAAATTTATTTAAAATAATTTTGAAAGACAAAATTTGCCAGAACTCATGCTTCCAATTTTGTTGCTTGCCTAAATTCATTTTCAGGTTAGGATGAGACCAGTGAGAGAGGCATTCTCTCCTCTAACCTAAGGCCTGTAGTCCAGGCCAGAGATATGATCTCTGTAACCCAGAGGTCTTGCTGACAGATGTGGCCTTAGTTCTCACCCATTATCATTTATAAGTACAACACTCAGGACACTGGCCTGGAAGATGGTATCCTAGCAGGAATGGCTTTCCCAACAATTGAGAGCCAGTGAATCTTCATACACATCAGAGCAAAAAGAAAAGCAAAAAGTCCCTGTGTAGCAAGTAGAAAGATTAATTTCCCCTTCTTTGTCCCCTTCTTTCCTCCTTAAAGGGTTAAATATATGGAGGCAGGAACTGCTTCCCCCTGCCTCTTTGCTTGATGGGAACTATTAAATTACTGCTGGATGTTTCTGATTATAGCACACATCAGTGCCTGTGGGGCCCTGGGGCCACATGTGCACCATCAGCCTGCCTGGGCCTGTTGGATAGCCCATACTTGCTTGTGGGTGCCTCTGTGGCACCAAAACAGAGTGTGGTTCTTATTTCAAGCACAAAGATGGGAGCTAGTGCTGGCAAGAGGGCAGGAAATGGGCAATAAAACCAGAGCTGAGCGGCTTAATGGAGCCAGGACGCTGGGGTTTGCTTAATTGCTCTAAAATGAAAAAATTTTGGGGGTTTTCATGAAATCCCATAGGCGCCCTTGCCAAGCCTCAAATATTAGATAGAATTACACAGCTTCTAATCCCTCCCTTCTCCCCAAGCCATGTGTCTTATTTTTTCTGGATGTTTGTCCCCAGCTTCAGGTCTGGTAGGAGAAAGGTTAACAGAATCAGGGCCAGGCACCCAGAGGGTGTATCCTGACTACTTTCCTGCCAAGAGTCTAGCAATATCCACAGTGTGGCGCTGGTAGGAGACTCTCTACAGTAATGATCAGTGTTACTCACTGTGTCAGGAGCTCTGGAAACATTTAGAAAGAAAGTGCTTTGCCAGAGATCTAGGGTAACTACACAGTCCAGCCATTGCTGGGGGTGGTTGCTCCAAGTCTTTCCTCAGAATCTCAAAGGACTCTGAAAGTGATGGGGAGCAGAGTGGAGAGATGGCCCAGGAGTTAAGAGAACTTACTGCTCTTGCAGCAGGTTCAGTTCCCAGCTTCCACATGGTAAATGACAGCTACCTATGATTCTTGTTCCGGAGGATCCAATGCTATCAGCAGTCACCAAGCACAGCTGGTACACATGTATACATGAAAGCAAAAACACTCATACGCATAAAAAATGATGGAATCTAATAAAAAGAAGAAGAAGCATTCAGAAGCAATGGTAAAGAAAGCAAGAGTGTAATGTAGCTAGAGGTTTTCTGTGGGAGAGGAGTGCTTTAAGGGCTGCTGAAAGGGCTGCTGGGATTGCATACAGAATGGTTAAGTGTGGGGAGGATTCCTCATCTGACCTCACTCAGTGGGGAGCAGCTGAGTAATTGAGGAAAGGAAACCTGGCTAAGAGGCAGAAAAAAATCAACCAAATGAGTCATGAGCCACAGAGGTCTGGTCTACAGGGTTGTTGCAGACCAGCAAAGCAGACACGAGGAGGCAGAAGCAGTGCAGCAGCCACACTTGCTTCACAATGTGATACTTTAGAGAGCTCTGGTATGCTGATTATTCTGCATTAGTGATCTTAGGTTTCTGACAGGTAGAGTGAATCTGCTCACTTCCCGGTGAGCTGGCTTCCTCCTGTTGACTGGGTTCTGATGACTGTACTATGCAGTCAAAGTATTGAAACTTTAGAAGGCTTAACGGTGGAGGCCAGCCCAGACAGGGCTTGCCCATGAGTGATGTCTTCCACTTTCCAAACTATTCTTAGAAGATGAGCTTTCATTTTACTCAGGCTTCAAATAATACAATCAGTGCCCATGAGAGGAAGATGGTGAGAACACAGATTGGCACAGTGTGAAGAGAGCTGAGGAAAACATCAAGATGAGCATGGAAGCAAAGTCCACGTGCACGTAGCTGTTCCACACTCATCACTGAGAACCAGAGGTCCTTTTCTTTCTAGTTTCCTGAGCTTAGGTTGGCAGCTCCTTTTGCTCCCATGCATATGCAAACACTGGCAATGGCTTCCTGGACAGAATATTTGCTACTGTTCTTAGAAAGAGACTCTGTGGCATGGGTCTAGGATACTCTGATAGCTCATGCCATTGCTCTGATATTGGTCATCCCATTCCCTACTTCCTCCTGCTTCTCTGAATAATTCTCAACTTTATGTGGGAAAAAAACCCAAGATAACTAAAATGGTCCTGTACAACAAAAGAACTTCTTGAGGTATCAGCATCCTTGACTTCAAGCTGTTACAGAGCAATAGTAATAAAAACTGCATGGTATTGGGATTGAAACAGACAGGTTGATCAATGGAATCGAACTGAAGACACAGAAATAACCCAACACCTATAGATTTTTGATTTTTGACAAAGAGGCCAAAATCATACAATGGAAAAATGAAAGCATCTTTAACAAATGATGTTGGTCTAACTAGATGTCTGCAAATAGAAGAATGCAAATAGATCTATTTTTATTACCCTGCACAAAACTTAAGTCAGAGTGGATCAAAGACCTCAACATAAAACCAGATACACTAAATCCAATAGAACAGAAAGTGGGGAATAGCCTTGAACTCATTGATACAGGAGACAACTTTCTGAATAGAACAGCAATAGCTCAGGCTCTAAGATCAACAGGTGATAAATGGGATCTCATGAAACTGCAAAGCTTCTGGAAGGCAAAAGACACTGTCAATGGGACAAAACAGCAACCTACAGATTGGGAAAAGATCTTAACCAACTCTACATCTGACAGAGGGCTAATATCCAAAATTTATAATGAACTCAAGTTTGACAGAAGCAACCCAAATAACCCAATTTAAAAATGGGGCACACTAATAAACAGAATACTCAGCAGAGGAATCTTGACTGGCCGAGAAGCACTTAAAGAAATGTTCAGAGTCCTTAGTCATCAGAGAAATGCAAATCAAAACAACTCTTAGATTCCATCTTATACTGGTCAGAATGGCTAAAATCAAAACCTCAAGGGCTAGCACATGCTGGTGAGGGTGTGAAGCAAGAGGAACACTCCTCTGTTGCTGGTGGGAATGCAAACTTGTACAACCACTTTGGAAATCAATTTGGTAGTTTCTCAGAAAATGGGGAATTGTTCTACCTCAAGGCCCAGCTATACTACTTCCAAAAGATGCTCTACCATCCCACAAAGACTTGCTCAACTATGTTCACAGCAGTTTTATTTGTAATAGCCAGAAACTGAAAACAACCTAGATGTCCCTCAACTGAAGAATGGATAAGAAAATATGGTATATCTACACAATGGAATACTATTCAGTTATTAAAAATAAAGACATCATAAACTTCACAGTCAAATGGATGTAACTTGAGAATATCATCCTGAGTGAAGTAACCCAGACCCAAAAGGACATGCATGGTATGTACTCACTTATAAGTAGATATTAGTCACAAAATAGAGAATTCCTATGTTACACTCCACAGACCCAAAGAAGCTAAACAAGAGGGAAGGCCCAAGTGAGGATGCTTGACTCTCACTTAGAATGGGGAATAAGACAGTCATAGGAAAGCGATGGAGGAAGTGAACCTGATGAGAAAGGCGATGGGGTATGTTAAATTGGCATCTGAGTTAGCCATTTATCCTGAGTTTGAGACCTAACATTTCAGCCTTTTGGTTGACAATAAATGATAAGGGGTGGTGTAATCTTTTCTATGACCACTTCCTGCTGACATTAGGACATCATTGTTGAGGACCCAAGAAACCTGGAATGCTGGACAAGACTGGGAAGAGAGAGAGAGAGGGAGAGAGGAGAGGAGTGCAGGGTGTTTTGCTTGCTGTCTTTGCACTTTGTGATCATCTGGGGTGAGAGAAGTGCACATCCAGTTGGAGCAGTTTGTGAGACTGGACACCTGGGGTTAGCCACTCTGGGGTCTTCTGGGATGCAGATTCTGAGAGAACACCTGAGGTTGTGGAGATGCTAGAGCAGTCTGCAGCTGATTTGAAATCTGCTGGGACAGATATTCTAGGGACAGAAGGTAAAGTTCAGATGTTTCAGGGAAAGTTTTTATCTTGGGTGTACACTTGAAACTTGTAGGCTCATGGGAAAGAGGGAAAGAAGGAAAGAGGGAAAGAAAGACAGAAAGAGGGAAAGAGGTAAGATCCCACCTTTAGGAATCAGGGGATTAGGCCTGTGGGGAAACAGGCTGTTGATTGACAGTATTTATTTATCTGGAGTCTGTTTGACCTGTGAAAGATGGATCCAAAATGACTCTAAAGCTAATGAATACAAGAATTTTGTAAGTTTATGAATAGAGATAAAGTTTTAGATACGTTGACATTACCACTGTAATCTGTATTAAAAATCCACCCTGTAGAGAAAGCAGTGGAGTCATTCCTTTGAGTCATGGTAAAAGCTTGGGAACCCAGAAATGATTTGGGGTAAAAAGCTTCTGTGAGATTATCTGTTTGCCTTTCTCAGAAGGAGACCTACCTTGCTGTAGGATGCTGAGGCCTGAGGTCAGATTTTTACTTGCTAAGAGAAGGCAGCTGTAGCTTTGGGGCAGGAATTGGTATGCTTTTTGCTATTAAATCTATATTTACTCGATATCAATAGATATCTGAGAGGGATAAATTATTATAATGAGAATTATAATTCAAATAGGCTATGTATCAAATAAAATAATAGAGACCTGTCCATTATCTAGAAGGTTGCCCTAGGCTGTCGTAGTCTTGGTGGCTTTATTGTGGGCAGTAGTCCTTCATTGCTGGAAATGGTCCTTCATTGCCAGCATTTAATCCTCAGCTGCCACATAGGGCAGCACAGGCCTTCAGTTCTGTGAGATTTTCTTTTTTCTTTATCTATTTATATTTCAAATGTTATTCCCTTCCCTGGTTTCTTCTCTGGAAACCCCCTATCCCATCCTCCCTCTCCCTCTTTCTCCTCCACCCACACACTCACTCCCACCTCCTGCCCTGGCATTCTCCTACACTGGGGCATGGAGCCTTTCTAGGACCAAGGGCCTCTCCTCCCATTGATCCTAACAAGGCCATCCTCTGCTACATATGCAGCTGGAGCCATGGATCTCTCTTTGGTTGGTGGTTTAGTCCCTGGGAGCTCTAGGAGTTCTGGTTGGTTGCTATTGCTGTTCATTCTATGGGTGGCAAACCCCTTCAGCTCCTTAAGAACTTGGGGAACTGACCTCACTTTGACCAGGCAAAGTAGAGCAATCAACCCAAAGGTATCCACAGTTTGTGCAGAGATTTGGCAGCAGGTAAAGCATGGGGCAGTTTTTCCAAGTGATTAGTGTAATCCATGTGGAGTAGTTAGTGTCCCTCACTGTTTTCTTTGGAGACCTTAGGGCTGTCTCTAGGAATTGATGTTTCTGTCTACTATTGCCACATTAAACATTTTAAATGACATATTTAGATGATCTCTGAAGAATTTGAGGACCATGTATCAATTAAGTATACATGATGTTAGCTTTAACCTTGAAAACACATACCAGAGGTTAAATAAAGCTCATTACTAAATGAAATATGCAACACTTTACAAGTTAGTTTTTATAAGATTAGGATGTTATAGCTTTTTCTGTTAAAATGAGTTGAAAATTTAGTCGAAGATCCTTTAACATTAAAATAAAACTTTAACAGAGACTGAAGTAAAGGCCATTCAGAGACTGCCCCATCTGGGGATCCATTCCATATACAGTCACTATTGTGGATGCCAAGAAGAGCTTGCTAACGGGAACCTGATATAGCTGTCTCCTGAGAGACTCTGCCAGAGCCTGATAAATACAGAGGTGGATGCTCACAGCCAACCATTGGACTGAGCACAGGATACTCAATGGAAGAGTTGGAGAAAGGACTGAAGGAGTCAAAGGGGTTTGCAACCCCATTAGGAAGAACAACAATATCAACCAATCAGAACCCCCAGATCTCTCAGGGACTAAACCACCCACCAAAGAGTACACATGGAGGAACCTATGGTTCCAGCCACATATGTAGCAGAGGATGGCCTTGTCAGCATCATTGGGAGGAGAGGTCCTTGGTCCTGTGAAGGCTTGATGCCCCAGTGTAGGGGAATGCCAGGGCAGGGAGGCGGGAGTGGGTGGGTGGGTAGGAACACACCCTCATAGAAGCAGGGGGAGAAGGGATGAGATAGGGGGTTTCTGGGGGAGAAACTGGGAAAGAGGATAACATTTGAAATGTAAATAAAGAAAATATCCAATAAGAAAACAAAACTTTAAACCATAAATAATAAATAATATATAAATAATTGAATCTACATTGTATATACAATGTATTTTTAAAAAGAGTTCAATCACATATAAATATATAGTAAGTTGTAATAAATTAAGATTACCTATGTATAGTTTTTTAATATAAGCTTTTTGTTATAAATTTATAAAGTTTTAATGATCCCCAATGAACTTACCAATCCTGAGATAGTCTACATCATAGTTTTAAGATATTTTTTAAAGAGCAGAATGCAGAAACATTTTAGGCATAAAGGATTTTTAAGAGTGGGGAGCAGAAAAACCTTTGAAATAAAAAATTTTTGGAAATGTAGAGCAGAACAAGTTTAGATATAAGAAATTTGGGGATCATTTGTTCCAGTATCAGTGGTTGTTACCATTTGAGAGAATTTGGAAATTGAACGTGCTCATCTTTGGCCATTGATCTGTACTGAGACCAAGCTGTTTTTGGTAACAGCAAGAAACATTTCTGAGTCCAAGGAGGAAGAGAGAAAGGGTTGTAACATGAAATTTTGCTGAAAACAATTTTTATAAGCTCCAAGAAGGAGCTGAGAGAAAGCCCATAGTGGCCCAGACAGACTGCAGGAGGCTCTTTGCCTGAGGGAGGAGAGTCCTAGGACAGCTTGAGGAACAGATAGAGCAGGCAGCTCTGAGGTGGGACAGGAAACTTTAAGAGGGAGCTGAGAGCAGAAACTGTGGGACTGCAGGTAGGAGCTGAGAGGTATCTTATTGGGACTATAGTTCCTAGAGAGAGGTGGGAAAGAAACCTAGTTGAACTGCGGTGGATAAAATGTGTTTATGACAAGAATTTCTATAGGGGCATCTCCAAGCAGAATGGGAAACTTGTCAGAGATAAAAGTGTTTCAAATCCCAGAGAAAAGGCGTTCCTTGTCCTTGTGATTGGAGTCCCATGGGGGAAAGAGGAGCTTTCTGGCATACTGCTGTAGCTTCCGTAGTAATAATAGACAAAGTAGATAGCTTGAGGTGACAGTTATCCAGCAGACAGAGATGAGAAACAAGGTGGTATGTGTTGTTAACAGAGAGTAGTGCCCAGGCGGGTTCCTTGGAAGGGTAGAGAAGGCTCTAGCAGCTAGAGAGACACTTAGGACAAAGACAAGGAGAGGACTGGTTAAAGCATGTGGAGGTGAAAAGTAGCTGAGAAGTCGGACTCTAGAATTTTGCATTAAACTTGATGGATGGCAGGAGCCAGCAGAAACAAATAATTTGTACATACTGTCGGGAGTCAGATCAGCAGCTTGATCTGAAATAGCTGAGTTTCTTGGAAGGGAACTCATATATGCCCATCATGGGGCTTCAGCACCAAATGAATGAACAAAAAAAGAAATAAAAAGGAGAGGGCATGATTGTTCCTAGGTGTGGTGGAGGAGGTTTATTGTAGATAAAACAGAGAGCATAGCCAGAGGCAGAAATATCTAGGAGAGTCCAGAGTGAACAGGATCCCGAGCCAGGCTGTGTGAGGAGAAGGAAGAACAGAGAGAGAAGAGCCAGGAGACAAGAGACCAGGAAGCCAAAAAATGACCCATGGAGTCTAAAGGGCTATATAGGGAGGGGTTGCCGAGGAAGGGCACCCCAGCCCATGGGCTAGATAGTTCCTAGTAGGGTATGGAGCTACCCTGTAACAGGCAGGGGTTGAGGGATGCTGGGAGAACTTGTCGGCCATTTCCACTTTGATATATTAAATAGACACCTCAGGTAATCAACTGGCTCCAGGTCTGAGACCTAACACAACTCACTGTATTTCTGATAAACATGCACCATAGTCATGACAGAAAAAACAAGAAGACAGATGCTTCCCATCCTTTCCTATAGATCTCTGAATGTAGGTGTTGGAAGCCCAGCTCTAAGACTGGGCTCCAACAGTTTGCATGAAGAAAGAGAAAAAGACACCAATGGAAAAGGCCATGTGAAGGTTGTTTTAGGTACGAAGGTATGAAGAAAAGATGACGGAGATGTCACTCTTCCATTCCCTCCTATCTGAACCTGAGGAATACAACCAGTTCTTAAGACATCATAGCCTGCCTCACAGTCCCCATGACAGAACTGTTGGCATCAGTGTGCTCAGGACTGGGTTCTAAGTGTGCTGTCTTTTCTAGCAATGGTTGCATAGAGGATGGCACTATAGAAGTTCAATGTCAGGAGATGTACAAAAGAAGTTGAGGAGGTCATCAACAAAAAGGAACGTCTGCTTATTTTATTTGTACATACAAAAGCTTAAATTTGCATAATAATTTTTTAAATTGAAAGTTTAAATGTGCTGTGTTCCTGTTTGGTTATCTTGGGGTACTAAATCTATAACAAATTGAAAGCTTTGATGATATGTTTCTGGAAACTTGCCACCTATTAACTGGCTGACTGTTCCTTTCTCTACCTGGATAGAAATTGTAAGTAGGCAAGAATCTCCAGAAATTCTGGACTCTGGCAGGTTTCATATCTTTTGGTGTTCAAGCAACAAGTAGTGTCGATTAGCAAGCAGATGTTGTGGCAAGTGGTGCTTTCTAGAATGATAATCCTGGCAGATCTCCTGCCCTAAAAACCTTGTAGTCTCCCTGAAGGCTGAAGATACGGTAGTTACAGCTTGGCTGGGATCATCTTGAACTTTAGCCTTGTAGACCTGATAGCACTCGGAACTCTTCTCTTTCTGGCTCCTTAACTAGGTTGCGTCAGCTCCTTGCTCTCTTCTAGTTTCCTTCCTACTTTGGCTACTCCTGAACCGTTCAGTTGCTTCTTCAGTTGTTAGTGGCATTTATCAAGAATTAAAAGTCTGCCTCTTTCCAATAGCATTTGGGGTTGGCATTCGGGCAGACTCAACAGGAAGGCCTGGGCCTATCATCAGCCCTGCTGGTGGCTACAAATCAACTACATGCACTGCTAATAAGTGGGCCTGAGAATTCTAAAAGGTCATTTCTTCAGCACTGAAGTGGAGAGCACTAGACCTTCTATTGCTAATCTAGGGCTGGGGCCCAGGAACTGATCATGAGTAACTGAAAGTCTGCTCAGGACAGCAGCCTCAGGTGCCAGCAGCTGGGAGTATATCGTGAGCTTCTAGAACATCTGCAAGTGTTTTTGGTTTTGTTTTAATTGAACCCACTTGGTAAACACTACATCAGTGAGCTATCGCCATCCTTTAAGTCTTTATCTGGAAGCAAGGTCTCTCTAAGTTGCCTATGCTGGCTTTGAACAAGACCTATGGCCTTGAACTTTGGATCTTCCTGCCTCAGCTCAGTAGATGGTATTATATATCTATTTGGCTAGTTGTGAGTGCCCAAATAGAATAGTTTATCAAGCAGGCAGGTAGCAGTGTAGTCTGCTTGTAGGCTGGAGGTGCCTGTGTAATGGAAATCAGGACAGTGAAGAGGAATGCCTGTAGACTAGGGCACTGACTGCAGTGGAGTCTACGTGGGAGAGGTACTTTATTATTAGAGTGATGTTTGAGTTTGCCTGTCTCTTGTGATAAACACAATGACCAAAAGCAACATGGGAAGGAAAGGGTTTATTTCATTTTATGACTTATACTCTATCATGAAGTAAATCAGGCAGAAAATGAAGCAGAGGCCACGGAAGAATGCTGCTCAGTGGTTTGCTCAGCTTGGATTTTCATATAACACAGAGCTACTTGCCCAGGGTTGGAATCACTTACACAGGACTAGGACCTTTCACATCAATCATTAATCAAGAAAACATCTCACAGACATGTCCACAGGTCAATCTGAATGAGGTAACTTCTCAACAGACATTCCCTCTTCCAGGACATGTCTAGGTTTGTATCAAATTTACAAAACCTTGAGTTCTTTTGTAGTTTTCTGGTGTGTAATGCATGCCATGTGTAAGGACATCCAGTCCAGATAGTCCTGTGTACAGGCTGGGTAAATTAGCGTGAGCTGTTGTTGTCTCTGCTGTGCCCATTTGAAAAGGTATGAAAATCAGGGCTGTTAAAGTTTGGTCTTTTGCTATGTATTGTAATGCTAAATACTGACACTCAAGGTTTGGTTGCCCCCAAGGACAAGAGAATCTGTACATAGACACAAGTGATGCTATGTAACTTTGTCTCTCAAGTTATCCCTGATTGGTGAATAGAGATGCCAACAGCCTATAACTGGGCAGAATTGAGATAGGCAGAGTTTGGGTTCCCAGGTTTGGGGTCTGAAGAGAGACCAAGAGGAGAGAGGGAAGAAGGTGAGAGAGGAGAAGTCACCATGGGGTAGGTGAGTCATGAAATCTCATTAATGCTTATCGCTTTAATGACTTACTATAAATATAAAGGTTATATATTTTTTATCTGAGAACTGAATGATCAAGGGCAGGGTAGAAACACCCAGTCTGAGATTAAATATCTACTATAATACAGGGGCATGCAAATTAAGACAGTCTAAGAGTTATGTCATGGTGCAGCTATGGTGTCAGGTTGCAGTGGTCAGTGGCCAGCAGCTAAGGATTTCTAGGTGATACTTGTACAAATTCCCTAGTGGAGACTAGCTTTGCGTTTTGGTCTTATTAAGGGCCTCCCCTCCATAGTGAGCACATTTCTTAAACTTTCAAGCTTTCCCCTGCTGCCATTTTGTGTTCCAGCTCAGCCCACACTACTGAAAGAATCTTGGAGGAGAAGTGTTCACTGGATCTGATGTGACAAAGCACAGGGGAGTGTCCCAGTTGACTCCAGAGCCAGGCCTGTCTTCTTTCATAGCTTGAGAAGGGGTGTTTGAACCAATTATAGGTGCTTTTATCAACCAATCACAGCCATGCCTTTTAGCATCTTGCAATCATTAGGATTTGTACTTTGGCCTTGTATTGTAGCACTAGTGGCCAAAAGTCACTTCATTAGGGGAAAGTGTTCCAGTCTGAAGTGAAATGGTTCATCAGGGGTAATAATCACAAAATATTGGGTACAACTTGTTTCAAACATGTGTCTTAAGTATCCAGGTCTGTTGAAATCTTTATGAATAGCTGATAATTACATAATCCATTTATTCTATCCCAGTGCCTTTGATTATCTCCAGAAAAAATGATCACCAGAAAAACTGCTCACGAGCCAGGAGCTAATCCTGTACCACAGGGCTCCATACGCAAATAGTGCCTGCAGAGAGCTTCCCTCCCAGTAGTGTGAACAAGCCTGAGAGTGGACAGAGGTAAGACCAGCACTTCTGCTCAAAGGGACCCTTCCAGAACCCTCAGGACAAAGAGACTGAGGAGCAGCCTGGGACAGAAGACTTTCAGTTTCTATCTATGGTCGAGGACCTGAGCTTGTGCCACAAGGTTCTATATCTAATAGGGCTGGGAGGAAGTTAGCCTCCCAGGAGTGTGGACAAGCCTGTGAGAGGGGGAAAGACCAGCACCTCTGCTCAGAGGGTCCTGCCCAAAACCCTCAGGACACAGGGACTGAGGGGAGGCCTTCTGTTTTCTGTCTGCAGCCAGGGAGCTAATCATGAAACACAGGGCTCCATACCCAAATAGCACAGGGAGAGAGCTAGCCTCCGAGGAGTGTGGACAAGCCTGTGAGCAGAGGTAAGACCAGCATTTCTGCTCAGAAGGACCCCTCTGGGAACCCTCAAGACAAAGGGACCAAGGAATGGTCTTCGAGTTTCCTTCTGAGACCGGGAAGCTGATCCTGTGCCACAGTGCTCCATACCTAAATAGTGCCAGGAGAGAGCTGGACTCCTAGGAGTGCAAACACACTAGCACAGGCAAGACCATCACTTCTGTTCAAATTCCTTGATCAAGAGGGACCCTCGCAGAGCCATCAGGACACAGGATACAAGGAACAGCTGGGGACAGGATCCTTCTGGTTTCTGTCTGAAGACCCTGTACCATAGTGCTCCAAACCCAAATTCCTCTCAGACAGAGCTGGTTTCCAAGGAGTACTGACACAGAGGCTTGCAGGAGGGACAAGCCACAGTCAGAGAGAGAAAGACCAACTAGCACCAGAGATAACCAGATGGTGAAAGGCAAGGGCTAGAACATAAGCAACAGAAACCAAGGCTACTTGGCATCATCAGAACCCAGTTCTCCCACCACAGCAAGCCCTGGATACTCCAACACACCAGAAAGCAAGTTTCAGATTTAAAATCACATCTCATGATGATGATAGAAGACTTTAAGAAGGAAATAAATAGCTCCCTTAAAGAAATACAAGAGAACAGAGGTAAACAACTAGAAGCCCATAAAGAGGAAACACAAAAAATTCCTTAAAGAATTAAAGGAAAACACACAAACACACACACACACACACACACACACACACACACACACACACACACACACACAAAACAGTCAAAGGAAATGAACAAAACCATCCAGGATCTGAAATTGGAAAATAGAAACCATAAAGAAATCACAAAGGGAGAGAAACCTGGAGATAGAAAACCTAGGAAAGAGATCAGGAGTCATAGATGCAAGCATCACCAACAGAATACAGGAGACTGAAGAGAGAATCTCAGGTGCAGAAGATAGAAAAAACTTCCCCAACCTAAAAAAAGAGATTAATATAAACATTCAAGAAGCCTACAGAACTCCAAATAGATTGGACCAGAAAAGAAATTCCTCCCATCACATAATAGTCAAAACACCAAATACACAAAAAAAGAAAGGATATTAAAAGCAGTAAGGGAAAAAGGTCAAGTAACATATAAAGGCAGACCTATCAGAATTACACCAGAATACTCACCAGAGACTATGAAAGCTAGAAGATCCTGGGCAGGACTCATACACACCCTAAGAGAACACAACTGCTAGCCCAGGCTGCTATACCCAGCAAAACTCTCAATTACCATAGATGGTGAAACCAAGATATTCCAGGACAAAACCAAATTTACACAAAATCTTTCCACAAACCCAGCACTACAAAGGATAGTAGAAGGAAAATGCCAACACAAGGTGGGAAATTACACCCTAGAAAAAGCAAGAAAGTAATCTTCTTTCAACAAACCCAAAAGAAGATAACCACACAAACCTAAAAATAACATTGAAAATAACAGGAACCAACAATCACTATTCCTTAATATCTCTTAACATCAATGGACTCAATTCCCCAATAAAAAGACATAGGCTAACAGACTAGATACATAAACAGGACCCAGCATTTTGTTGCATACTGGAAACGCACCTGCATCAAAGACAAGCACTGCCTCAAAGTAAAGGGCTGGAAAATAATTTTCCAAGCAAATGGTCCTAAGAAACAAGCTCGAGCAGTCATTCTTTTTTTTTTTTTTGGTTAAATGTAATTTTTTTTTATTTATTTTTGATACTTTATTTACATTTCCAATGTTTCCCCTTATCTGGGTCTCCTCTTTGGAAACACCCTATCCCCTCCCCCTCCCCGCCTCTGTGAGGGAATTCCTCCTCCCACCCACCCCCCCCTCCCCATATTCCCACCTTGACATTCCCCTTTACTGGGGCCTCTAGCACCCTCAGGTCCAAAGGCCTCTCCTTTCTCCCTGA
>CM052713.1:3507944-3523319 GCA_028551405.1 Uromys caudimaculatus
CAGAAGCTGGAAACAACCCAGATGTCCCTCATCAGAGGAATGGATACAGAAAATGTGGTACATCTACACAATGGAGTACTACTCAGCTATTAAAAACAATGACTTAATGAAATTTGCAGGCAAATGGATGGAACTTGAAAATATCATCCTGAGTGAGGTAACTCAGTCACAAAAGAACGAACAGGGTATGTACTCACTGATAAGTGGACATTAGCCCAAAAGTTCAGAATGCCCAAGTTTCACTTTACAGTAACCGCTGGACTGAGAGTGAGGTCCCAGATGGAGGAGTTGGAGAAAGGTCTGAAGGAGCTAAGGGAGTTTGCAGCCCCATGGAGAGAGCAACAGCTCAATGGGCCTGCCCCCCCGGGTCGTCTTGGAGTTTGGACCACCAACCAAAGAATACACATCTATGGACCCATGGTTCGGACCACATATGTGGCAGAGGATGGCCTCGTTGGCCATCAGGGAGAGAGGAGAGGCCATTGGGCCTGAGGGCATTAGAGGCCCCAGTAAAGGGGAATGTCAAGGATGGAATATGGGAATGGGTGTGTGGGTGGGTGGGAGTGGAATTCCCTCATAGAGGCGGGGAGGGGGAGGGGATAGGGGGTTTCCAAAGAGGAGACCTAGAAAAGGGGAAACATTGGAAATGTAAATAAAGTATCAAAAAACAAACAAACAAGCAAACAAACAAAAAAACCAAATTGACAACCAAGACTAGCCATCACAATTCCACCCCCTGTCAGTTTGACACAGATTCATATCCCCTTATGTTATGATTAACTTCCAGATCAAAACAATAACCAGGTATTATAATACCCAAACATAATACAACTATCCCATGTGAGTCCCAAATGCATTGTTGATTTAACCAGGTCATGATTATGCCTAACAATACCACATACAACTATAAATGAATTATAAATTTAGAATAGGTGGCAATGTCCCCTGAGGGGTATTCTTTTAGTACCTCAAACTTAAATATTATAACTATTAATATTCTCTTAATTGATATTATATCATGTCATAAAGAAATTAAGGAAAGAAAAGACAAATTTATTTATAAACCCATTCTTAATAAAATATAAGGTAAACACTGATGTTTCTAGCCTTAATTTTAATTATATTTTCTGCAAGTCCTTAGCTAGTACTTATCACTACCTCCCTCTACTACCCATTCTGTATCTCCCCCCAACCACATCAAGCTCGTCAGTAAGTCTTGAATTTCTTGTTTTTTATAGAGAATGACCCATATGCTCATTCCTGCCATGTCTGTGCACTTTGTCATCCTGCATTAATTACAGAACACGGTAGCACCAAAAGATGCCCTACAGTATCTTCTGCCTTCCAGACATAATATTTCTTACCTCCATTCTTAAGAAGCAGTCGAATTCCCTCATGGTAGTCTGGATCAATTACCACTCCTAACACTGTTATTCCTTTCTTGGTCTGTCTAAGGGTATCAGAAGCCTAGTGTAACCAGCGGGATGGCTGAGCTTCCAGTTCAGTTGAATGTTGTGGCTCCTGGAAGTAGTGCTCTTCAATTTGGAAACAAAACTGCAAGGCTAGTCAGCAGCAACTAAGATTATGGGAACAAACCCCAAAATTTTCCTAATGAGTCACTACAAGTGATAATGAGTAGAACATGGAACTTCACCCCTTTCCACTCCTTGATTCCTGGACCCATGGATTCTGACTATGGGAGAAATCATACTAAATATTGGAAGCAATTCAAAGCATATATGACCTTCTGGAGAATATGTCTCAGCCCTCCAGGCAGCTCTCACCTAATTGATTCTGTAACTATATCTTCAAAAGGCCATTCCATTTTTTTTCTATCAGACCAACTGCTTCACGGTAGTGGGAAACATGATAAAACCTAGCAGATTCTATAATCATGAGCCCAATGTCAAACTTCTCTGTGAAGTGAGTTCCTTGATCATACTGTATAAAATACCATGACAGTAGATAAGGCATTCTGTAAGTCCATAGATGATGGTTTTTGACAGAAGCATTACATGCAGGAAACACAAAGGTATAACCAGAATAAATATTTACTCCAGTAAGGACATAGTGTTGTCCTTACAGCTCCAGAGGTTTAGTCCATTATTGTCATGGCAGCATGCAAGACATGGTACTGGAGAAAGAGATACTAGTTTTACATTTGGACCAGCAGGCAGTAGGGAGAATAATTGACCACTCTAGGCCTGAGTTGACCATCTGAGACCCGAGAGCCCATCCCTTAGTGATGAACAGCCAACCAAGTCACACCTCCTAAAAGTGCCACTTCCTATGGGCCTATGAAGACCATTTTCCTTCAAACTGCCATAAGAATCTTCCATCCTTCCCCCATTTGGAAAGATCTAGCTACATACATCTTCCGAAGATTTCTTTCTCACCAATTTTCCAATCATACTTTCTCCAAGTCCCTGACTATACAACCAATCCATTGGTCATAGCCCATGAATCAGTGAATAATCATACAGCTGTGCAGTTCTCCTTCCAAACAAAATGTACAGCCATGTAACTGCCTAAAGTTCTGCCCACTGTGAAAGATTTCCCTTCACAGGTGTGTTTCTGTTTGTAATTCTGCAGCTATCCACTTCTGGGTGGTGCCTGCAGAATGTGCAGAACCATCTGTAAGTCAGTCCCTAGTTCTTTATTCCTCAGTCAGCTGATTGTAGAGTACACTCCATGAGGCTATGTGTATATATTTGGCAACAGATGACATTGTAATGAGAGTAGAAACCATAGGCATTGGGGTAACTTCTTCGTGTAATTTTTTGTGCCCTCAGGACCTGCTCAGATCTGATCTGATATATCCCGCTTCTACTTGATAATGGATTGCTGCTGTGCATGTCCTACTTTATGACTTTAGGGGTCAGATAATACCCAGATTATAATGGAGAGCTGCATGAGGCCTTGCAGTCACTTTTCCCAAAGTGTTGCAAATGAGTAATTCCATTTTATTTCCAACCATTATTCTTTTTAAAATATCTCTTACCTCACTCCATTGATTATAATATCTAGTTATATACTTAATTTGAATAAACAGTGGTAGATATCTCCTCTTCACTCTCAGTATTGATAGAAGGAAACCAATATTTAACTACTCAGAACCAAATGAGGTATAATGTTTTCCAAATTGGTATTTGTTTTGTTTTGTTTTCAGAGCTGCATATCATCTTCATTTTTCATTCATTTATTTATTTATTCACTTCATATCTGGATCTCTGCCTCCCACCCCATCTTCCCCTCACACAGTCCCTCCCCCCATACCCTCTTCTCCTCTGACAGGTTGGAGGCCACCACTGGGTATCCCCTCACCCTGATACATCAAGTAATTGCAGGGTTAGGTTCACCTCTCCCACTACATTTCTTGTAGACAGGACAAATTCTGGACCAAAAGATTTGTGGGTGGCTTAGTGTCCTTATCCCTTATTACGGGTCCTGCCTGGCTGTAGAAGGTGCTTCTTCAGGTTCCATATTACCCCCATAGACTCCTGGGGCCCTCCTCCAAACCACATCTTTGGCAGGTCCTAGAGGTGCCTCCCATACACCCCCATAAAGTGAAGACTTCTACTCATTTTTCTGGCCCTCTGGCCATTTCTCCTGTCTCACCCCATACTTGATGCTGATCCCCTCATTCTCCCCACCCTCCCCTCTTTCACCGAGTTCTGTACTTCCATGTATCTTCTATGACTATTATCATTTCCAAACACTTCTAAATGACATTCGAGCATCCTTGCTTGAGTTTTCCTTCTTGATTGGCTTTTGGATCTGTAGAGTGTGGTGTGGGTATCCAGTACTTTATTGCTAATAACCATTTATAAGTGAGAACATACCATGCATCTCCTTTTGGGTCTGAGTTATCTCACGCAGGTTGATATTTTCTAGTTCCATCCTGTAAAATTCATGAATATTATTCCATTGTGTGAATGAACCACATTTTCAGTATCGATTCTTCAGTTGAAGGACATCTATGTTGTTTCCAGTTTCTGGATGTTAGGAATAAAGCTACTATGAACAAAGCTGACCACAAGCCCTTGTAGTATGGTGAAATATCTTTTTGTTATATTCAAAAAGAGTAGTATAACTTCACATAAAATTATTTCCAGTGTCTTAGTTAGGGTTTTACTGCTGTGAACAGACACCATGACCAATACAAGTCTCATAAAAGACAACATTTAATTGGGGCTGGCTTACAAGTTCAGAGGTTCAGTCCATTGTCATCAAGGCAGAAGCATGGCAGCATCCAGGCAGGCATGGTGCAAGAGGAGCTGAGGGTTCTACATCTTCATCTGAAGGAACCCAGGAACAAACTGGGCATCCTCAGGCAGTTAGGAGGAAGATCTCCAAGTCCACTCCCAGAGTGAAACAACTTCCTCCAACAATGCCACACTTTTTAATAGGGCCACACCTAGGGATGAGCATATGAAAACCATCACATTCCACTCCCTGGCCCCATAGGCTTGTTCAAACATGAGTCTATGGAGGCTATACCTAAACATAGTATAATGCAAAATATATTTAGTCCAACTTCAAAAATCCCTGTAGTCTATAGCAGTCTCAACAGTGTTTAAAGTCCAAAGCTCAAGGTCTCTTCTGAGATTCCTCCAATCACTTAACTATAATCCCCAGAGCAAGACAGGAAATCAGCTGGGAAAACTCCAAACCATGCATCTCCATGTCTGATGGCAAAGCAGTCTTCAGATCTTCAACTCCTTTTTCATCTTTGTTTACTGCAACAAAGGTCTTTCTTTGGGGCTGGTTCTACTCCCTGTTAGCAGCTTTCCTGGGCAGACATCCTGTGACTCTGGCATCTTTAACATCTTGGGGTCCCCAAGTGAACTCCAGCTTCACAGCTTCTTGTTCCAAAGTCTGAGATCCACACATGATCTTCTGTGCTCCTCCAAAGGGCTGATGCCACTTCTCCAGCTCTGTCCTCTGTAGCTATCTCAGTTCATATTGATCTACTCCATTGCCACTGCTGTTCTTGGTAGTCATCCCATGGTACTGGCATCTCCAATAGCCCCTCATAGGCTCTCTTCATGGTTCCAAGCCTCAACTCCTTTGCATGACCCCATCAGTCCTGGGCCATCAACTACAACTGAGGCTGCACTTTCACCAATGGCCTTCCATGGTCTCTCACAGAGCCAAGCATCAGCTGTTCTTCATGAACCCTTCATGTCTTCAAAACCAGTACCACCTGGGTGATTCTTACACATTACCAAGTACAGCAGCATGAAGTACAACCTTGTCTATCTCTGGAACACAGTTTCTTTGTGCTCTCAGAAAACACTTCCCAGAAGATTTCATCTCAATGATGCTGGTCTCTTCTTAATCACCACTAATTTCTTAGCTCTAGCTAACCAACATCAATTGTCCCAGTAGTCTCCTTCTCCTCTTGAATATAAAGCCAGAGACACATGGCTGAAGCTGCCAAGTTCAGCCGATTGCAGGAGTTGGAACATTGCCCCCCTCTTGTTCTATTACATTATCACTAGCTTCATTTTTTCCAACTTCTTCACTGCATAAGCTTGGCTGTCCTAGATCTTGCTCCATAGACTGACTCCCAAATTGGTATTTTTTATAGATTAAAGAAGTTCATTTTTAATTTTATGATCTATTTTCTTTTCAGTTGATGTGATAAAACATGCTAAACAAATTAAATTAGGAGAGGAAAGGGTTTATTTCATGTTATAGGTACATCATTGTGGGAGTGTAGAACAAGAACTCAAATCTGAAGGGCTATTGCTCACTGGTCTTGCTTTAACTACTGCTTAACTAACTTTCTTATGTAGCCCAGGATCATCTACCTAGAAATGGTGCCACTACAAGGGGCTTGGCCCTCCAACATCAATTAACAATCAAGATAGGATCAGAGGTGAGGAGGACACAACATCTGCCCCAACATCAGGAGTAACTGGGACCAGTGGGATACACAAACCTTTGGCACCAACTCCACACAAGTCTCACAACACCCAAAGGAAGCTGCAATCCCAGGTGTTCAAACTCGCCCAAGATAACAGGATCACAGGATTGATCTCAGGAGTTTGGTCACACCAGGATCTCAGGGTCCCAGAGGCAGTTTGACTCTCAGGAGCTCTGACACATCCAGGATCTCAGGTACAGAAGATACCATAAAAAACATTGACACAACAGTCAAGGAAAATGCAAAAAGCAAAAAGCTCATAACCCAAAACATCCAGGAAATCCAGGACACAATGAGAAGACAGAATCTAAGGATAATAGGTATAGAAGAGAGTGAAGATTCCCAACTTAAAGAGTCAGTAAATATCTTCAACAAAATTATAGGAGAAAACTTCCCTAACCTAAAGAAAGAGATGCTCATGAACATACAAGAAGCCTATAGAACTCCAAATAGACTGGACCAGAAAAGAAATTCCTTCCATCACATAATAATCAAAATTCCAAATGCACTAAACAATGAAAGAATATTAAAATCAGTATAAGAAAAAGGTCAAGTAACATAT
Source organism: Uromys caudimaculatus (assembly GCA_028551405.1). Classification (NCBI taxonomy): domain Eukaryota; kingdom Metazoa; phylum Chordata; class Mammalia; order Rodentia; family Muridae; genus Uromys; species Uromys caudimaculatus. The sequence goes on from CM052713.1 coordinate 3,514,439, forward strand.
AAAGGCAGACCTATCAGAAGTATACCAGACATCGCACCAGAGACTCTGAAAGCTAGAAGATCCTAGGCAAACTTCATACAGACCTTAAGAGAACACAAATGCCAGCCCAAGCTACTATACCCAGCAAAACTCTCAATTACCATAGATGGAGAAAATAAGACATTCCATAACAAGACCAAATTATACAATATCTTTCTACAAATCCAGCCTACAAAGGATAATAGATGGAAAACACCCACACAAGGAGGGAAACTACACCCTAGAAAAAGCAAGAAAGTAATCTTTCAACAGCCCCAAAAGAAGATAGACACATAAACATAATTCCACCTCTAACAATGAAAATAACAATAACTTTTCCTTAATATCTCTTAAATTCCCCAATAAAAAAGATATAGACTAACAGACTGGATATGAAAACAGGACCCAGCATTTTGCTGCATACAGGAAATGCACCTCAGTCACAAAGACAGACACTACCTCAGAGTAAAAAGCTGGAAAACAATTTTCCAAGCAAATGGTTCCAAGAAACAAGCTGGAGTAGTCATTCTAATACCAAATAAAATCAACTTTAAACCAACAAAAGTTATCAAAAAAGATAAGGAAGGACACTTCATACTGGTGAAAGGAAAAATCTACCAAGATGAACTCTCAATTCTGAACATCTATGCTCCAAATGCAAGGGCATCCACATTCATAAAAGAAACTTTACTTAAGCTCAAAGCACACATCACGCTCCACACAATAATAGTGGGAGACTTCAATACCCCATTCTCAGCAATGGACAGATTATGGAAACAGAAATTAAACAGACACAGTGAAACTAACAGAAATGATGAACCAAATAGATCTTACAAAGATTTATAGAACATTTCATCCTAAAGCAAAAGAATATACCTTCTTCTTAGCACCTCATGGTACCTTCTCCAAAATTGACCATATAATTGCTCACAAAACAGACCTCAATAGATACAAGAAGACTGAAATAATCGCATGCATCCTGTCAGATCACCACGGCCTAAGGCTGGTCTTCAGTAACAACAAAAACAACAGAAAGCACACATACACATGGAAGCTGAACAACGCTGTACTCAATGATAACTTGGTCAAGGAAGAAACAAAAAAAGAAATTAAAAACTTTTTAGAATTTAATGAAAATGAAGACACATCATACCAAACTTTATAGGACACAATGAAAGCAATGCTAAGAGGAAAAAACTCATAGCTCTAAGTGCCTCCAAAAAGACCTTACACTAGCTGCTTGACAGCACACCTGAAAGCTCTAGAACAAAAATAAGCAAATACACTCAAGAGGAGTAGACAGCAGGAAATCATCAAACTCAGGGATGAAATCAACCAAATAGAAACAAAAAGAACTATACAAAACCAGGAGCTGGGTCTTTGAGAAAATCAAGATGGTTAAATCCTTAGCCAGACTAACCAGAGGGCACAAAGATAGTATCCAAATTAGCAAAATCTGAAATGAAAAGGGAAACATAAACAATCAAGACAATCTCCCACAGATATGCGCACAGACCAATATGATCTAGGTGATTAATTTTTCAAATAAAACTTCCTTCTCCATTGACTACAGACTGTCTAAAGGTGAAAATTAATGATAACTAGTACATCATGATACATTATCAGTTTTTACAATGAATGCAAATTGAATATTGATGAGTGATTTTTCTGTAACTATATATATTATGTAATTGTTCTTACTTTATTAATGTTGTAAATTTTACTAATTGATACTTGAATATTGTTATGCTTTGGATGTAAAATGTGTCATTACTTGGTCTTTAGTGGGTGGTGCTCTTTTGGAAGGTTGTGGAACTTTGGAAGGTGAGTTTATCTGGACAAAATGGATCTCAAGGATATGAACCATAGAGTTCATAACTGGGCCTCATGTCCTGTCCTTTAGCAAGATACGAGGAGGAATCAGGTAAGAACATCCAGGTACATACTCTTGTCATCATGGATCAACCTACTGCTGTGTCTTTCCTCCCTTACGTTACTATTGTCAGGCATTCTTTTACAGTTACAAGAAAGTAACTGATATAAAAACTAAACTTTATTTCTACAGAAAAAGCCTGCTTGCCCATAATGCATTGACATGTGTGTGTAGTGTTAGACATATTTAGATAAATCTAAGGTTGTATGTAGAGATATTACATTTATAAAGAATTGATCTGTATTTTTCTGTTATTAGCAGATATAGAACTTTCAGTGTTAGACTATAATTAAGGAGTTTTTGAAAACTAACTTCTACAAAATTTTAGAAAAATTATTTCAGTTAAATAATTTAAAATTTTGACCTTATAAGTCATCTCTTCTGAAGTAAATGTTGTATTACCAAATATTTAAATTATAAAAAAGTCATTAACTCCTCTATTAAAATCTAGAAACTCAACCATGTTTCTAGATCATAGCCAAAGGTTTCTAAATGATAGCTATCCAGTAAGCTTTCCAATAAGCTACTTTGCGCAGAATCTCAGTCTCTCCATAAACAATCGAGAGGTACCCATTTCCCTTAAACTAAATCAACCTAACCATAATTCAATATGTTCTCTCCAACCCAAGTGATGCCTTGCTGTGCCTCCAATCCTGAGGATTTTAGGCTAATGCTAAGGCATGATAGAGATGCCCAAAGTGGGGAGCATACTTTCCCATGATTTGCCTGTAGGTTCTCTCACTGGGTCTGTTGAGTTATGGATGACAGGAATTCTCTAATCAACACCTTGCTTGGCTGACAAACTTATCCCAACTCAAGAGGTTCTGAAGAATAAGAGCAGATTGTGTTTTTAATATTTATTTGATATTGTGTATACCAAGGCCACCATATTCAAAACCATTGCATAAAGAGGCGTGAAATCTAATAAAAATTCCTATACAACAGTTGTATGACCATACAATGAGTCATGTACCTTATCTGACTAAAGAAGGATGTGAAAGATAGTTACATTAGTAAAAGAGGAAGGAAAAACAAAGAGCCAAAATAGGTTTTATGGGGATTTGGGGACATATTTTCAAAGAATTTCAACAATGAAATGAGCTTTGATATTGTCACAGGGCAACAAGGGTCCAATATGTGCTACACACATTTCCTGTACAATAGGCAAAAGCTGAAGAGTTCAAACATCAATTATCAATGTTGACCCTTAGTGAAATGGAGGCCAATAGGTTCTAAATAATGTAGCATTTCCGTGGTGTCGATGCTGGGGTTAGGAAACACTGGAGAAAGGATTCCATCACATATGCTTTTAACTTTATTGTATTTCCCTTTTCTCACAACTAAATCAGAAATCAACTAAATCAGGAACTGTGAAGATTTCCTCAAAATTGACTCAGTCCACTATCACTCAGTATGAATAACATGAAAACTTAGTGGTATAAGAGATAATGGAGCTGAACCCACAAGTATTTTCAGTATATATGTCTGTCATTGATGGAACTTTTGTAGACAGGTATGAACTAAAAGCAACACTCTGAGAGTTCGCCAACATACTTTGACAGAACATAAAACATATACACACATATATGTATGTAAGTCATATGTGTATATATGATTTACTTGGCATTGATATATTATCTGCAAGATAATAAATTGAAATATAGCCTCTGAATTTATCCACAATGTTAAAAGAGAAGACAAACTACTAGATATAAAAGGAGACTCCTGACACACGTATCTCTTAGCCTGTATTCAGTGGTTCCATGCATGAGAAAGGGCATAAGCATGAACTTGGCATTCATTTCCAGGATTCCAGGAGCAGGTCTCAGTTTCTCAATCGCCATTAGAAGTTACATTATATGTGTATCTTTTCTGTGGTTTAATCCAAAAGTCTAGTCTCACAAGAACCAACAAACAGAATATCAGTGGATAAAAGCAGACAGTTTTCTGAAATTGCCTGCACCTGCTTTCAAATAAGTACAGCTACTTTCTGGAACCATGTGGTCTCGTGGGAAATAACATTATAAAGTGAACAGAACTAAATAATAGCAGGGATGGCACTGGGTTAAAAGACAAAGTAAACATATGGAATAACTCAGATCTCTCTATTGGATTCCATGGTATAACTAAAGCACTAGATTTAAACAAGTAAGCCATTTATCAACTGTCTCTTCAGAGTCCTGTGCACAAGTCTATTTCCATAGCTATTAAAGTACTTTTTTCTGTTTAGAGAAGTATGAGGAGCCTTGACTAGTTGCCTTATGACTTCAAAGATGGATGTCTCAACAAAGTGTCAGGGATTTTTAGAGATCCTTGGAATCACTATTTTTACTGAAAGTCACTTTTAAAAGTCAGAGACTATCTGCCTAGTCTATTCTGCACAAACATAGATTTTTAGATTTCTGAATAGACAAGAAAGCAAACCAGGAGATTAAAGCTGCAGTCCAAGTAGGAACAGAACACAGAAACAGTAGACAGGCTTAAAATCGAGCCATTCCCCCTCTGAGTGTCTGTCTATAACATGACAGACATATCAGAGAGAACGTAGGCTAAGACTGAAAAGAGTGTACAAATTTGAATTTGAAAGACAGTTGATTGTCCATTAAAATCAGCTGCATAAGTCTACAGAGTTAGAAGGTTGGCTGCACCTAGGCAGGCTGTGAAGAAAGAGCAGTGTAGTCACTCTGCATTCCTTTTCAGAAGTAAACTCAAAGCCAAAACCAGCCCTTCAAAATGAAGTACACTGAAGATGCATCAATTCTTTTACGGTCCCATGAAGCCAAGAACAGTTAGACATCTGTGAAACCACTAGATTATACCTAATTACTTTGTAAACAAATTATCTTACTGGGATGGAAAAAGGGGGAGACTAGTCTTTGTCATATGTTGTGATCTCGAGTATAGTTCCAGAAGTCATATGGTAACAGTATCTTTCAGTAACCAAGAAGGAGAGTGTTTTCTTCTTTTAAATATCCATTTATATAAACCTATTTGAAGGTCCTGGCAAATGAGAAAAAAGCTCATATACTTGTTTGTGAAATATAAATTAACACACTGTAGTAGTTAGAGTTTCAAGGCTGTGAATAGACACCATGACCACGGCAACTCTTATAAAAGAAAACATTTATTTGGGGCTGCCTTACAGTTTCAGAGGCTTAGTCCATTATCATTATGGTGGGAAGCATGACAGCATGCAAGCAGACTTGATGCTAGAGAAGAAGCCGAGCATTCTACATCTTGATCCTAAGGCAGCAGAAGACTGTCACACTGGGTGTAGCTTGAACACAGGAGACCTCAAAGCCCACCCCTATAGTGACACACTTTCTCTAACAAGGTCACACCTACTCCGGTAAGGCCATTCCTCCTAATAGTGCCACTCTCAATGGGGCAAGCATCTACACACATAAGTCTATAGCACTGCTGTTTAAATTTTCAAAGCACATTGTTAAAAATGATGTTGCTTAAAACTAGAACAGAATGGGCAGTGGAGAGCAGCGATAACTGAGACTGACTCGGCACACAAAGTGTGCAGGGTTGCTCAGCCTTAGGGCTTTGCCGAAAGCTGGTCTCTGAGAACTGCTTTGCTCCACACATGTTCCTACATCTCCTAAGCCAGGAGAGACTTCATTAATCCTCTTCAATTGTCTGTAAACGTCTGTTGCCTCTGATTAAAGTAAAGAAGCAAGTATTTCAGAGATTTTCCAGCTTCGTGGGAAAGTAAAGACCCTTTAGAAGTGATTGTGTGTCCAATGAGAAATCTGGAGCCTACTGTATATCATCACCATGCAATAGCATTCAGATACATGTTCATTTATCACCTTTATATACTAAGAAAATATTACAATTCCATGTTATTATTGTGAAAGAAAAAATAATGAGCATGAAACACATTTGCTGCCATCCATCCTCTGCACATTTCCTGTTGAGCTGCTGTTTATTCATGATGTTGGCAAAACCTTTGGCTGCCACAATGTCCACAGAGCAGCACTCCATTCTCTTTACGCATAGATTCTTTCTAATTTAGCCTTGGAAGAGCAAACCGATGGCTTCAAGTGGACCAGTTCAATGCAGAGCACACTGGCTCACACTTATTGTACTGACATCCCACGGACTGAATGTGCAGGAATATAAGATTGAAGGTGATTATGTACAGGACCCACACAGTTGTCACAAGATCTAAAGGAACATTTCAAACACAACATTTTCTCTGCAGAGCATCTCACTGAACTAGCTGTACCTTCCTCATACCCTTGCACTCCAAGAGACTACTCAAAGCTGTCAGCGGAATCTCTCTCCTTGCCAGGTTGACAAGACTTGTCAGTTCTTATTTCTTATCATTCATTGAAACATCAACTGAATAAAAAAAGCCAACAAGTTTTCAGTGACAGAGGGGTCACTTTTTAAAAAGTGGCAACATAATAGTGGACTTTTCAATGCCTAAAAGTCACCACTGGCTATGATAAAGTCTCAAGGCTAAGCCTCCGGCAGCAGGAAGCAGTGAAGAAACTATCAAAATGTAAGAATAAAATGTCTAAGCCTTCAAGCCATGTGCACAAAACTAGCCCACAGCTGTGCAGGTACCATTTCATTCATTCTCTCTCTCTCTCTCTCTCTCTCTCTCTCTCTCTCTCTCTCTCTCTCTCTCTCTCTCTGTGTGTGTGTGTGTGTATATAGATAAATCAGCTCAAAGTTTACAATTATGCAACTTGTTTTACAAATCCCTTCCTCCTTTGCTTTCTATATAATTACAATCATAAATGTTTAGTATTACAGAGCGGTTTTTAAAATTTTTTTTATTTTTGATACTTTATTTACATTTCAAAGGTCTCACCTTTGGAAACCCCTTATTGCTCCCCCCTACCCCGCCTCTATGTGGGTATTCACCACCCACCCACCAACCCACTCCCTTTTGCCCTCCTTGGCATTCCCCTATACTGGGGCATCTAACACCCTCAGGTCCAAGGACCTCTCCTCCCCTTGATGGACAACAAGGCCCTCCTCTGCCACATATGTGGCCCGGACCATGGGTTCCTCCATGTGTATTGTTTGGTTGGTGGTCCAGTCTCTGGGAGGGTCAGGCCATTTGACAATGTTGTTCCCTCCAAGGGGCAGCAAACTCCCTCAGCTCCTTCAGTCCCTTCTTTAACTCCTCCATCTGAGACCTGACACTCAGTCCAACAGTTGCTGTGAAGTGAATCTTGGGTATCCACTTCACTATTGGGCTAATATATCCACTTATCAGTGAGTACATACCATGTTCATTCTTTTGTGAATGAGTTACCTCGCTCAGGATGATATTTTCAAGTTCCATCCATTTGCCTACAAATTTCATGAAGTCATTCTTTTTAATAGCTGAGTAGTATTCCATTAAGCAAATGTACCACATTTTCTCTATCCATTCCTCTGATGAGGGACATCTGGGTTGTTTCCAGCTTCTGGCTATTATAAATATGACTGCTATGAACATACTGGAGCATGTGTCTTTATTACATGTTAGAGCATCTTCTGGGTATATGCCCAGGAGAGGTATAGCTGGGTCCTCAGGTAGTATTAAGTCCATTTTTCTGAGAGTCCACCAAACTGATTTACAGAGTGGTTGTACCAGCTTGCTTTCCCACCAGCAATGGAGGAGTGTTCCTCGTTCCTCTTTCCTCACCAGCATCTGCTGTCACCTGAGTTTTTGATCTAAGCCATTCTGACTGGTATGAGGTGGAATCTCAGGGTTGTTTTGATTTGCATTTCCCTGATGACTAAGGATGTTGATCATTTCTTTAGGTGCTTCTCAGCCCTATGAATTTCCTCAGTTGAGAATTCTCTGTTTAGCTCTGTTCCCCATTTTTTGATAGGGTTATTTGGTTTTTTGGAGTCTAACTTCTTGAGTTCTTTGTATATATTGGATATTAGCCCTCTATCAGACGTAGGATTGGTTAAGATCTTTTCCCAATCTGTTGGCTGCCGTTTTGTCCTATTGACAGTGTCCTTTGCCTTACAGAAGCTTTGCAATTTCATGAGGTCCCATTTGTCAATTCTTGATCTTAGAGCATAAGCCACTGGTGTTCTGTTCAGGAACTTTTCCCCCGTTCCCAGGTGATCGAGAGTTTTCCCCACTTTCTCTTCTATTAGATTCAGTGTATCTGGTTTTATGTGGAGGTCCTTGATCCACTTGGACTTGAGCTTTGTACAAGGAGATAGGAATGGATCAATTTGCATTCTTCTATATGTTGACCTCCAGTTGAACCAGCACCATTTATTGAAAATGCTGTCTTTTTTCCACTGGGTGGTTTTAGCTCCATTGTCAAAGATCAAGTGACCGAAAGTGTGGGGTTCATTTCTGGGTCTTCAATTCTATTCCATTGATCTACCTGCCTGTCACTACCAATACCATGTGGTTTTTATCACTATTGCTCTGCAGTACAGCTTGAGGGCAGGGATGCTGATTCCCCCAGGAGTTCTTTTGTTGTTGACAATAGTTTTTGCTATCCTGGGTTTTTTGTTATTCCAAATTAATTTGACAATTGCTCTTTCTAAGTCTATGAAGAATTGAGTTGGAATTTTGATGGGGATTGCATTGAATCTGTAGATTGCTTTTGGCAGGATGGACATTTTTACTATATCAATCCTGCCAATCCATGAGCACGAGAGACCTTCCCATCTTCTGAGGTCTTCTCTGATATCTTTCTTCAGAGACTTGAAGTTGTTGTCATACAGATCTTTCACTTGTTTGGTTAGAGTCACACCGAGTTGCTTTATATTGTTTGTGACAATTGTGAAGGGTGTCATTTCCCTAATTTCTTTCTCAGCCTGTTTATTCTTCAAGTATAGGAAGGCTACTGATTTGTTTGAGTTAATTTTATATCCAGCCACTTTGCTGAAGTTGCTTATCAGCTGTAGCACGTCTCTGGTGGAGGTTTTTGGGTCACTTAAGTATAC
>CM052713.1:3530532-3541711 GCA_028551405.1 Uromys caudimaculatus
ATGTTAAAGTCTAAGATTTAGCATTCCTTAATTTAACTTACCTGGCATCTCTAGTTTGACTTGGCTGGGGTTCTCTTGCACAAGAAGTATCTCTTTTATAAGTTATTTCTATAATCTACCTAATTAAGGAACATCAGTCTCCCTCCAGTTTAGGACTAATTTCTTGATTAGCAAAGGCTATCTGACTATCTATCTATCCATCCATTGATCAATCTATCTGTCATGTCTGTATGTGTCTGTCTGCTGTCTGTCTGTCTCTCAATCTTTCTTTATGTCTACTTCCCTCCTTTTATATGAATACAGAATGAAGCATTTAAAATGTTGTGCTATCTAAGGAAAGATCCCTGCCCTGCACAAAAAAATCTTGCTGTCAGTGACCAAAGGCAGCACCCCAATCCACTGAAGTCTGCAGGAGAAACTGTTATAGCAGAATCCTTCCAGTTGGCCTTGGGTATAAGAAACTTCCATTCCTGCCTTTTCACTACATCAGTTTAATATCAATTGTCCTCTGCTGTGCCCAAGCAGAGCTCCTGTTTAATGCGATTTATGTCATCAGCCAGTGGACTCTCTCCTGAAGCCAATGGAACACATCTCATATAAGTAAGGCATGAAACAGACTAGTTGAGCTCAATACTGGCTAGCACAATCTGGAACACACAGGTTACTTGACTGCAATCTGTAATTTAGCACCCACCCCTGGGTCCTTGGTCACAAAGGGGCTGGTTTCCCTGTTTCAAATATACTGGTTCTTTTTAAAGCACAATGAATTGCTACTAATTTTTTAAACTGCAATAACTCACTTTAGCAGGTTATCTTTGTGTTATAGTTATCAGTAAATAAATACTTAACCATCCTCTGGCATTCCTTGTTGTCATGTGGCTTTATCTCAATATTAGATCTCTAACAAACACTGTGCTTTACCGGAAATCAGTTGGAAGGGCCAAGAATTCTTGTCCTATAGAGCAGGTGCCCGAATCTGAGCAAACTCACTAGAAATAGGCCAGCTCAGACTCCAGCTCTGATCAGTAAGAAATTAATACATTTTCTTGTTTTCCTGTCTCCTGCAGATTCAGTTCCCTTAATATAAGGATTCTCGTATAAATTCCTTTTTGTATTTGACATTTAAATCAGTGGCTATTGTAAAGAAGGAGGAATCATTGAAATTAACCCAGGAAGTCTGTGGGGTTTCTCCTCCCCCGCTCACACGCCCATTTTCTCATCCCCAGATTAAGAAGTTATGCTGCCTGACAGTGCACTTTTCTCTTGCAAGTCTCGACATCACTGGTGGTACTCTTTTCCGCTGTTTTCTTCCAGCACCTGTTAAGAAAAGAATTAGTTGTCTGGGGTGGGGAGGTGGAGGAATCGTATTCTGCACTTTTGTTGGGAAAAGTCAGGGTAACCCTGAAATAAACAGAGGTGCCTGTGAGCACAGTGAAAACTGCAGTTTTAAAATGAATCACTTCGGAGTATTTTTACACCTATCCCTATGTGCAAATGCAAGTGAAGTGATCGGCTAGCTACTGGACTACCTAAACTGTCAGTCAAGTAACTTGGCAAAAGAATCCTTTTTCATCTTTTAATGCAAACCAGGAATGTGGCGTGAGGAGGGGGAGGCTGTTGAAGACTCTTACTAAAGAAAACACCACTAAATAACGGCAGATACTATTTAAGAATTGTCAGTAGACATTCATAAATGCTTTTTTCCCCCTTTCACTAAAGTACCATGTGCTACAAAGGGAGGAAGTCTCGTCACATGTCTTCATCAGAACTTTCCATGCTTCTTCCAGAGTTTGCCTATTGTCGGAGTCTTACAACAGCCTTCCCTTTTATCTTTACACTCTTCCTGGGATAGGCTGTAAGACACTGCTTTCAAGTGTCTAACGCAGCGATCAGCAAGTTAACTTTCCAGCACGCCGCCCTAGACCTGCTGTGGCAGCTGCGGGGAGCCTTTAACTCCCTTTCCCCAAATCCAGGGCCTACAGCTGCTTGTGTGCAATAAACCCCTTCCAGACGCTACTTCCAAATATAGGCTCTCTGGCCACTAGGGGCTGCGCGGTCCCGAGGGCGGCCCTTCCTTCCCGCCCTCGCCTTGCCCGGTACGGTCCACATCTGGAAGCCAGGTCGCCGTCGGTCAGCTCGCGGAAACACGTTCCCGCAGTGCTCAAGAACCGAGATTTCCTTTCTTGAAAACATTTCATGGATTTTGAGCCTCCACTGAAATGCCTTGAACAGCCTATTTTGAACCAGAAAAATTTAGTTTGACAACAGAATCTTCCTCTATTCACAGCTGTTCCAGAAGGAGGAGCTGAAATCTGAACCTCTTGCCTGTGATTGGTTGCTTCTAGCAAAAGCCACGGAGAAAACGCCTCCCAGTCCAGAAGAGCTCAGTCGGGCAGGGAGCCGGGTGACTTCAGAGGCGCCTGTCTGTCCCCCTCCGCACCTGAGCCACCGCGATGCTATAGGACCGCCGCCTGGACCGTTATCCGCCCGCGCCCGCCCGTCGCCACCATGCCGCGCTCCTTCCTGGTCAAGAAACATTTCAACGCCTCCAAGAAGCCCAACTACAGCGAACTGGACACACACACAGGTAAAAATACACTCTGCAAATCTGTGCGCGAGTAAACCGCGGTCCATTGCTTTACTCAGAGTACACGCCGGGCTGCTTTCCTTTCAATGCTATGCTAAAAATGTCCATGCAGTCTCTTGATTACTTAGGTTAAGTTTTAATTCAAAGCCTTTGAGTTCTTTGCTGACAAGGAAAGCCTCCTTTCTGTCGTGCAGTATGGTTCTCTGAGCCTGTGTGTACGCAGAAAGAGTGCACAGACATGAGCGCACCCTTCCTCTCGCCTGAGCAGTTTCCTCCTGGAGCCAAGCCCTTGGGAAAGCAGCTGGATTCGTGCATACCATTACCCCCACAGGCACAGCCCAGCTAGAATAGCCCATACATAAAATGAAAAGCAACTTTACGAAAAGTTTTAAAATAGTGTCTAGTTCTTTGTTCTAAATTGGGACAACATGGCTAGTCCAGAATGATGGTTAGGAACAGTCAGGGCAACTGTCAGCTTACACAAGGACAGTAGGCCCAGGTGAAGGGAAGATTTTCTCTTTATGTGTCTCCTTGTGAGTAAGGATGTCTTCACTACAGAGTCTACTACGGAGTGTCCTGCATGTTGTTATGTGCTCTCTCAGACTGTGTACATATACTTAAAAATATTTTGCCTTAATTTTCTTTTCTTTCCTTCCTTTTCTTTCTTCCAGTGATCATTTCCCCGTATCTCTATGAGAGCTACCCCATGCCTGTCATACCAAAACCAGAGATCCTCACCTCAGGAGCATACAGCCCGATTACTGTATGGACATCAGCCGCGGCTCCTTTCCACTCCCCTCTACCCAGTGGCCTTACTGGATACTCCTCATCCTTGGGGTGTGTAAGCCCTCCGCCTTCCTCTGACACTTCATCCAAGGATCACAGTGGTTCAGAAAGTCCCATTAGTGATGAAGAGGAGAGACTGCAGCCCAAGCTTTCAGACCCCCATGCCATTGAAGCTGAGAAGTTTCACTGCAATTTATGCAATAAGACCTATTCTACTTTCTCTGGGCTAGCCAAACATAAGCAGCTGCACTGTGATGCCCAGTCTAGGAAATCGTTCAGCTGCAAATACTGTGACAAGGAATATGTGAGCCTGGGTGCCCTGAAGATGCACATTCGGACCCACACATTGCCTTGTGTCTGCAAGATCTGTGGCAAGGCTTTCTCCAGACCCTGGCTGCTTCAAGGACACATTAGAACACACACTGGTAAGAGAAATGTAGAAAACAACGCCTCTCAGCTCAAACAGTGATATGGTGGATCTGTCTGTGGGTGGCTTAAGGTCCTGACGGGGGGAGGAAGGGGGTCTTTTCCTAAGGTGAACTGCTGATAGCTGCTTTCTGCTCAAAAGCTTGTTAGAACAGCAAGTGCTCCATTCCGGCCTCTGCTCCAGGGAGTGTAAACAGCATTTAGACTTTGGAAAGTGCGTGCAGGAGATTTGGTCTCAAAGATCAGTTAGAAAGCAAGACTGAGGCACTGGGTGTGTGCTCTGCAGAACTGCCCCCTGGTAGTCGGTAAATACGAATGCCTGACCCGAGTGCTGATTTGATATACAGGCAGAGGGGGTTCCTATAGTTTTTTGGCTACATTTTTGCTATGAATTCTGCCAACTCTCGACTAGTTGAGTAAATGGGACTAAATTGGATCTGGCTGTTTGTTTGTTTGGTTTCATTTTCTTATTGCTGATTTTTAAAAGCCCTTAGCATAAAATCATATGCAGGGAATCATGGCATTTATCCAGCCTTAGTCATCACACAGAAAGAGGAGACATACTGGAAATGGAGGGAACTGCTCATCATTGTTGCACCTGTTGAAGCAGAAACCCTTGGCAAGAGAAAGTCCTTAACTCTGAATGTGAGCCTGTCTGGCAGAACTGAAGCTGTTTGGCTGATATTTTAAAATTTTGTTCTAAAAGGCCAAATAGGAATAGAACTACATAACTGGGGGTGAATATGATCAAGCTATGATAATTCTTATTCTTCTGATAAACTACTGCTGATGTTCATTAATATTATTTGATTTTGTGTCCTGTAAAAAACTGACTGTCTTTTATTTTCCCTTACCTCACCTCAAACAGGGGAAAAGCCTTTCTCTTGCCCTCACTGCAATAGAGCGTTTGCAGACAGATCAAACCTGAGGGCACATCTGCAGACCCACTCTGATGTAAAGAAATACCAGTGCAAAAACTGCTCCAAAACCTTCTCCAGAATGTCGCTTCTGCATAAACATGAGGAGTCTGGCTGCTGTGTGGCACACTGAGTGGCGCAACCAGTGTTTACTCAAACAGAATGCATTTCTTCACTCCAATGACAAATGAAAGTCCAAAGACATTTTCTCGTGTGCTTACCAACCAAATAATATGTATAAAAACACCAAAGGGTCACACGCATGCGCGCTCGCGCACACACACACACACACACACACACACACACACACACTACAGAACAGAATCTATATACTTAAAAGTTAATCCGTTCTATGTGAAGTTTAAAATTATTTTTACTGACAACTAGATTGAAAGGATAAAAGATAAGAATCTTTCTCTTTAAAGATGAAGTGAAAAGCACATTGCATCTTTTCTTACTAAGAAAGAATACAGAGATTTACACTGCTGCCAAACCATTTCAACCAAAGGAACAGGATTACTTCTTAATGGAATTGTAATAGTGTTTCCAAGTGGAAGAGAGTCTGCCAAACACTATCTCAGGTGCCTTATAAAGTACTACAAGTTTACTTCCTTAGATGTATGAATGCCTGGTTGTCATCGGTGAATGAAAGCCTTTTCTGGATTATCTACAATGTTTTAAAACTATATTGCTAAGAGAAAAAACAACAACAACAAAAAGAACAGAACACAAGAGAATGTATTAAAGTATTCTTGTTTTATTTCATTTTTGCCATTTGTGCCTTGGAAGAGGAGGGAAGGACAGTCTTCAAACATTCCTGGTGCGTGTCCCATGTCTTTCTTTTAAAAAAGAATCTTAATGTTTTATAATACAAAGTAATCGAAATGTGCAAAAGAATTTCTTAGACATCCAGTGATGTACTTAGACTTTTGAAAATTCATGTGATGGATGCAAGAATACAATGCCCCTCAAGTGCCTGTTTTGATGACTTGTGTAGATGATGAATTGATGTAAATTTGTGTTTATTTTTATACAACTGAATGAAATCTGTATGAAAGTGAGGTGTGGTTAATAGCCATGCTTATATTCAACCAGAATACTTGTGAAATCAATGTCGTTTTTTTAAAAGTAACTTTCATTGGTCCCCTTTTTGACAATAAACATTTTTGACTAAAAAGTAATTACTCATATACTATTTTAAAAACTTTATTGTTTAATATTGAATATTATACTCACATTTATTTCTTGCTTTAACAAGAGAAAACATAAATGGTATTTTTAAGCACATAAAGAATCAATTTATGTTAGATTATAATAAACTCCCTTTTTTATAGGCATTATCACATTCAAGAGATCATAATGGTAATTTTTTGCAAGTTATAAGAAACACCATATTTGGGAGGGAATAAACAGTCATGTTCATAGTCAAAAACTTTTCAAAACATTTTAATGTTAACTTTATTTACTTTGTAAAAACGAGTTATAATCATTTATGTTTTTTCATGTCATTGAAATAGTTTAAGATTTTAAAAAATATAATTTAATAAGATAAGTGAGGAAAACATAAAAAGTCTGAATGAAGGAAATAGAGTTATCATAAATAGCACACATTGTAAAATTAAGCCTTGTGAACAAAACCCCACTCGCAGTGCTATAAGTAATATATATAGGTGGCCTTAGGGTTAACCTAGAAAACTAAAGTGTCCTTTTAGGGTACTTGATCAAATTGAGCAAGCTTTCACCCAACCCCAGGATGTGTTTCATAAAATATTATCTAATCATACATTCCATATTCAAGCTCATGTTCTCTAAATCAGTGTGTGAGTTTCCTAACCTTATGAAGCTTTGCTAGGTACCAGAGCGTATATATGAACCCTGTCTTGCAGCCTGTAGTAAGAGCACTTCTCATTGCTATTAACTAAAATCTCATTTTTCTTTTAATATTTTTGTTGTACAGGCAAAAACTGGCATTAGTATCTCAAAAGGTCCTGGTAACAGAGCACTAGTCATGGAACTATAATAAATGCTGAGCTGGCGCTTTACTCACTGAGTATTTTTCATCTACATTTTAGCCTTGAATAAGACTACTGTGTGTTTGATGAAAAATGCCAGTTGATAAATGTACTTTTTAATTGTTTGGATATCTCAGGTCATAGTTCTCAAAGTTAAAATTCTCTGGCACAACAGTTTATGGGAGCAAAGCAATGGACTATCTCCCTTCCTTGGAGCATTATAAAGTTACTTTAGAAAGCCAACTGAATTATGTATACCTGGGACAGAAATAGTGCAGAAGTATTCTGAGAGTCTCCAGGCTAGCTAATTCGAGGACCATCTTGCAAAAAGGAACTATGAATGATGCCTCTGCTAAAGCGCTTGGGGCTATCTCAGTTTCAAGAGCTATATCTACCCCAATTTTCATCTCTCACTGGTTAGCTACAGGCAAACAGTTCTTGGTGTCAAAATTTAAGCAGCTAACTTCTAAAGAGAAATATTTGTTTATTACTTTAATTCCTCAGTGAAAGGAAAAATATTTTTGCAATATATTCTCACTATTATTAATTCATTCTTAATTAAAATATTACAGTTTTAGAAAAATATCATAGCTTTGAAGGGACCGTTGATATTAGAATAATCTTTAAATATACCAGAATTAATACCTATTATGGCTTTGACTGTACATGCTCTTTTAAGATCCAGAGAGTTTCTGAAATGTTCTTTTCATGTGGGGAACTCACTGAGTCACAAATTTGCTACACTTCTTTCTTTTTCACTACATGGCAATTTTTGCATGAAATCTCTCAGAACTCTGCATAGCACTAGCAACATCTTTTAATAATAGTATATTAATTTATTGAAAAACCAACAGAAGCAAAGCTTACAGAGTCAAATGAAATTCAGTATATTTTCTCATTACTAAAGAGTTATGATTACTTTCAAGAAAATCCTTGCCTCCATTTACTTTATATCTTTACTGCAAATTTGGGATCACCCTGTACTTTGGTTTTGTAAAGCACAAAACATTAACAGAGACTCAGTATCACAAATTAAAAACTGAAGATCCCTGGCACTAATGTTTCTACAATAATCTTATTGCTGTTATTCAATCTTTACCATGTGTGTATTACTATGAATATAGTACATAGTGATGCTGTATAGTACATACACTTGTGCATATGCCAAGGATTTGCCATGGTAACAACACAAGAGTATTGCTATTTCACCAATATAGGTACAAAACTCCATTGAAAATGGGGCCAAGGTAGTAAAGGGGACAAGTACAGAACAGAAATCCATACCTAGATTTTTCAGCTTCCAAGTATCTATACTTTCCACACCTTGAAAGTGAGAAAACTTGTTCACCTATATGTAGCAGAATGGTGAATACATTATGGGCCTGAGATAGAACTTTTGTAAGGAAGACAGTGGTATTGTCGCGAAATGCAATGTTTTAATGCTATATTTAGGGACTATCATAATTCAAGAATTATACTATGGATATCAGCAAACTTCAAAAGTCTCCTCCATGTTTTAGACTTTCTGCAGGCTGCTCCTGCTCCAGCCTGGGCCCTACTTGCTGTCCACACAGCAAAATGTCAGGCTGACATCTCACATGGGAGCCCATTTCCTCTGCACTGTTCTCTGTGGAGATGAAAAGCAGCTGGTCTCCATCCTCTCTACATTAACACTTCATCCTCTGAAGGCCACTGCTACTCCCTCCCACACCCACACTCCTCAAGCTGCTTTTATCTTTTCAGACTGAAAAATCTTTCAAGCTAAACAGCCATTTCTTCCCCCACTAAAATATGGACATTTTGATGTAACGAATCAATCAAAATTTTGAAAAACGTAAAGCTTTTCTGGATCACAGCCACAACTTGGGAGTTGTCCCTGTTTAGATATAGAAAACATTTTAACTAAGTTAATGTGAATACTCTGCCATCTAGGGAAGAACCAATTTTCAAATAGGATGACTTTTTGTCATAGAGGACAGTGGAGCTGCAACATCCCCTTTGCATGAGACAGCTGTGTGGGGATACTCTGAAACCATCCTCAGCAGTAAATGTGCAAGATGGAATAATGGAGGCACGGCTGATGTGCAGTGGGCCCAGGCCCTTAACCCTCCAGGAAGTAATCATTCCTATGAGGAAAGCACACACAGAAATCGGCAAGCATGGCAGCGTTTCCTCTGTGGCACCAGGCCAGACTCCTGAACAATGCGAGATTAGCAGAGGAAATGGCAGCATATCCCTGTCCTCTGACGCCAAGTGCGCCAAGATGGGTATTTATAGCAGGAGCAGGAGAGCGGGTCTAAGAGAAAGCAAGAATATTTGAACACTGGGAACCAATTCATTTAATTAAGCTACTTTGGTTAGAACAGTCAAATTAATTTGGCTTTTTCTGTTGAAAGCATGGAAATAGTTTTGAGGTCCTTTCGGTCATTCCTATGTAGTTCTCCTTGATAATAACCAAAAACAAAGGCCTGGTAATTGTCTGCTTCAACAGCTGGGATAGGAAAAAGGATGTGATCCTAGTCTCCTGGTTTATTCTGGGGCTTGAGTCAAGTGCCTTACAGGTATGGAGAGTAAACACTCATTTGGTGCTAAGGAGCAAGAAGGGAAGCTCCCACTAAATAAAACAGCAATAAACTCTCTTGTCAAAGACAACAAATGAAGTTCTATTTCTTCTAATTTTCAACTTCTTTCTATATAGGCATACAGATATAAAGAAGTTTAAGACATTCCTGTATTGTGTTAAAATTTTTCCCCAAAGAATTAGCAGAAAGGCCTGTGCCAAAAGTGATTGCTTCTTTCCAAACCTGGTTTGCTGAGCTGTAGAGTCTGTGGTCCTCTGTGCTCAGGGCTGGTGCTTGGGGGATTTCAGTATGTCCTGCCTCCTCCATGGGCTGCTTACCTCCTGACTCTCTGGCTCTGAGGGGCTGGAGAATTTGCATTTCTACCCCAGGTGACATCTCTCATAGTGGGCTGATCTTACCTGCACCCAGGAAAACAATCTTCAACCCCAGGTCCAAGTCCTGCCTTCTTGGGCAATTATATGCAGCCAAAGTAGCCTCTGGGAAGAGTGACAGGACAGCATTGGAGTCTAGAAAGTGTCTTTATATCATATGTGCCTAAGTAGGCAGTGGGAGTCAACAACGCACATTTCCACCAATGCTGACTCTATTTCCCCAAGAACCAGCAACATCTCCGTATCCATGAATCCATATCAAAACGGTTTTTCTAAGAACTGCATCAATACTAAATATATAAAAATGCTTTAATAATATAGTAAACCAGCTTTTTATGTATACTTATCAGGCATTGTAAGTAATTGAGAAATTATTTACATATACAGAAGGGTTGGAGGCCTATGTGTAAATACTGCTAATTTGTGAGGGCCTTGAACATCTCTGGATTTGGACCTGGAGGGTACTAGAAGGAGGCCTCTGTGGATTCCAATGAACAGAGCAGCAGACTGATAGGACTGCCTTTTGGTTCTGATTTTTACTCTAATTTTACTTGTACTGGAGTTCTGCCAAGCCTTACATGCTTTAATGGGGGGAGGGGTGGGGGAGGGGAGGGGATGAATGTCATACCAGTTCTTTCTGGTTCACTAACAGTTGGGAGGCTGATTGACTTAGTACTCAGCATGAGTCCTTTAAGAAAAATCTCTCCTGCAATGTTAGGAATCATATGTAACTGCAACATGATGACAAAGAGAGAGGCTCCTAACCACATCTTAGTCAGCAAACTAAGGGTATGTGGTGGTTTGAATATGCTTGGCCCAGGGAGTAGCACTATTAGAAGGGATGGCCTTGTTGGAATAGGTTTGGCCTTGTTGGAAGAATTATGTCACTGTGGAGGTGGGCACTAAGACCCTCTCTTAGCTGCCCAGAAATCAATCTTATCCTGGCTACCTTTGGATCAAAATGCAGAACTCTCAACTCCTCCAGCATCATGTCTGCCAGCATGCTGCCTTGTTTCCTGCTATGATGATAATGCACTAAACCTCTGAAACTGTAAGTCACTCCTAATTAAATGTCCTTTATGAGAGTTGCCTTGGTCATAGTGTCTCTTCCTAGCAATGAAAACCCTAAGACAGGGTACCTCACACTCACCATCTTATAACTTGTATTCCAAGTAGCAGTCTATTTTTTTTTTTGATACTTTATTTACATTTCCAATGTTTCCCCCTTTCTAGGTCTCCTCTTTGGAAACCCCCTATCCCCTCCCCCTCCCTGCCTCTATGAGGGTATTCCACCTCCCACCCACCTGCCCACCCACTCCCGTATTCCCACCTTGACATTCTCCTTTACTGGGGTCTCTAACCCTCAGGCTCAAGGGCCTCTCCTCCGCCTGATGGCCAACAAGGCCCTCCTTTGCCACATATATGGTCCAAACCATGGGTCCTTCAATGTGTATTCTTTGGTTGGTGGTCCAGCCTCCAGGAGGACGGGGGGGGGGGG
>CM052713.1:3541811-3563899 GCA_028551405.1 Uromys caudimaculatus
ACAAGTCTGAGATTCCATCTCACACCAGTCAGAATGGCTAAGATCAAAAACTCAGGTGACTGCAGATGCTGGTGAGGATGTGGAGAAAGAGGAACACTCCTTCATTGCTGGTGGGATTGCAAGCTGGTACAACCACTCTGGAAATCAGTTTGGCAGACCCTCAGAAAAATGCACATAATACTACCTGAGGACCCAGCTATACCACTCCTGGGCATATACCCAGAAGATGCTCCAACATGTAATAAGGACACATGCTCCACTATGTTCATAGCAGCCATATTTATAATAGCCAGAAGCTGGAAATAACCCAGATGTCCCTCAGCAGAGGAATAAATATAGAAAATGTGGTACATTTACACAATGGAGTACTACTCAGCTATTAAAAACAATGAGTTAATGAAATTTGCAGGCAAATGGATGGAACTTGAAAATATTATCCTGCGCGAGGTAACTCAGTCACAAAAGAAGTAACAGTCTATTACTGAGAGAAGTCAGGACAGAAACTCAAGCAGGGCAGGAATCCAGGGGTAGGAACTGATGCAGACAGAGGCCACGGAGCCACGGTGCTTACAGTCTTTCTCTTCCTACCTTGCTCCTCTTTTCTTTTATATCCCAGGACCATCTGTCCAGGGGAAGGAATACCCACCTTGGGCCAAGTCCTCCCCTATAACTTACAAATTATAAAGATGCACTACAGGATTCCATGCAGCCAAGTCTTATGGAGGTTTCTCAATTGAAATCCCCTCTTCAGCCAGGCAGTGGTGGCGCACACCTTTAATCCCAGCACTTGGGAGGCAGAGATAGGCGGATTTCTGAGTTCAAGGCCAGCCTGGTCTACAGAGTGAGTTCCAGGACAGCCAGGGGTACACAGAGAAACCCTGTCTCAGAAAAAAAAAAAAAAAAAAAAAGTGAAATCCCCTCTTCTATAATGATTCTGGCTTAAGACAAGTTGACAAAAAACACTAACCAGTATACTGTCACTTTAAATTTGTCTTATAATACTTATGTGTATATGTTATATGTCAAATGTGTGTGTGTGTGTGTGTGTGTGTGTGTGTGTGTGTGTGTGTGTGTGTGTGTGTAATGATTTAAAGCTGAATGTCCCACACAGGATCATTTGGTCAAACCATTAGCATGTGATGTTGCTTAGGGAGATTCTAGAACCTTTGAGAGGTAAGGCTTGGTTAGTAGATCTAGGCCAATAGAGGAGGCTCTTTGAAGATTATTCATGTCCCCAGTTCCAGCTGGCACTCTGCTTCCTGGTCAACAACCATCATGTGCCCAACCTACTTGGTCATGCTCTTACTGACACACACTGACCTGCTATGACTGCCATTCCTTCCTCATCATATTGAGCTGAAATCCCCTGGAACGCTGAGCCAAAATAAATTCTTCTTTATATTATTTCTGTCAGATACATTATGTATATTTGTGTGTACATACATATACACATACATACACAGACATACAGGTATATATATGAAGGAGTTATCTGTTTCTTATGCTATAGTAAAATTTAGTGTTGAGAAGAATTCATATTATTACCAGTGTAATAATTGCATTGTTCTCAAATGTGTATAGAATGTACTAGTTTTAAAACCGTGCTTGTGTAAACAAAATAAAAATGTCACACCTTAAGCATACAAAACCTAAACAAAGTGAAGGCTTGATTTCAATGACCATAACTGACCAGGAAGAGCTGAAGAAACAGCTTTCCTTCTTTGAGAGCAATGGCACACAGACCAGCATCAGTTCTTCCCTAGTTTCAGACAATCAATGAGTGTCAGCTTTCTTTTGAGGCAGGTGTCCATCCAGTTCAGTTTCCAAGCCTCATATCATCAGTGAATATCATCTAGGCTATGTGGTAAGAGGACCTCACAAAGGACAGAGGTTTGACGGCTGGTTTTAGGGTAGTAGGCACTGAGATACCTGTAGGACCTGCTTGCCCATCAAACTGTATCCTCTTGCTGGGCTTGGGCATTATTATGTTATAAATTCTTGAAATTAATGTTGTACTTCTGAATATCACCTAAAACACACAGCTGGGCTCAACTGAAGCTAGTGATGGATGGCTCCCGTTCCCTGCCTTCTAGATTATGCTCTGAGTTTGCCTTAGCCCAAGGAGACTAGAAAGTCTTTGTGCGTTCTCTGTTCTGAAGACAGAAGCAAAAGGGCCGGGGAACTACCTCAGTATTGGAGGCTAGGGAAATGAAACATCTCCTCTCCAAAGGTAGGGCAAGGGTAGCCAGAATGCGTCCTGAAATCTGCGACAGAGGCAGGGTTACTCTGCTGGCACAGGGACTTAGGCAGGCATCCAAATTTACAAGCTTTGTGAGAGCCTCTGCTGTTTTCCCTGCAGACTGTCTGATGAGAAGCTCATGGAAAGCAGTTCTAATCACTTCCCAGCTGAGTCCGACATAGTGATTTCAGGAACTATATTCTGAAAATGGTGGTGTCACAACCAGAGAAGATAATGCAAAGAGAAGACAGCGGTGATTGCTAACTCAGCATTGTGGGTTGGGTTTATAAGTTAGAAGGCTCTCTCTACACATTGTTCATCGCCCATACCACTCCTTACCATTCAGTGACTGCATCAGCTGTGTGCTGGAGGAATTATTAAACAAGACTCTTGAATGAATCCACCCAAATGGTTTTAAGATTTCAAATTATTTTACCCACTGTTTTAAAAAAGAGTAATGGCTGAAAATATGTATGGAAGGTATACCATTTGTCAGCTTCTCCCTCCAAAGAACAAAGTTTGTATAGTGAAAGAACCCAGCACCAATTAACTGTGATGGCTTTTTTTTCCAATATCAAGCAAAAACTGGCTTTTTGATTTTTGCCTGTTTGCCTGTTGTACTGGCTGGCTGGTTTTGTGTGTCAATTTGACACAAGCTGGAGTTATCACAGAGAAAGGAGCCTCCCTTGAGGAAATGCCTCCATGAGATCCAGTTGTAAGGCATTTTCTCAATTAGTGATCAAGGTGGGAGGGCCCATTGTGAGTGGTACTATCCCTGGGATGGTAGTCTTGGGTTCTGTAAGAAAGAAAGCTGAGCAAGCCAAGGGAGCAAGGCAGTAAGTAACATCCCTCCATGGCCTCTGCATCAGCTCCTTTTTCCTGATTTGCTTGAGTTTCAATCCTGACTTCCTTTGGTGATGAACAGCAATGTGGAAATATAAGCTGAATAAATCCTTTCCTTCCAAATTGTTTCTTGGTCATAATGTTTGTAGGAATAGAAACCTTTACCAAGACACCTACCTGTTCACAGTCCTAAACACTGTGGAGCTAGTTTCTTTCTTGGTTTTTTTTTTTTTTTTTTTTTTTTTTTGGTTTCTTTTTGTTGTTGTTGTTTCACTTTCATTCTTTCTTTCTTCTCTCTCTCTCTCTCTCTCTCTCTCTCTCACTCTCTCTCTTGCTCTCTCTTTCCTTCTATGTATAGTTGGTTGTTTTGTTGTTGATATTTGTTTGATTTGGTTTTCTTTGTTGTTGTTACTGCTATTTGTGACAGGATTTTACTTTGCTTCCCTCCACTGGCCTGGAACTTGCTATGTCTAACCAGGTTCCCTTTGAACTCACAAAGATCTGCCTGACTTACTCCTTGAGTGCTGGGAACAAAGATATGCACCACCACACCTATGACCTCATTTTCTTAAATTTATAAAGAAAGGTGAATGTACATTGTACCATAATGAAACATTTTACAGGGAAGAGAACCCTGACCAGCTACAGATTTTTTCACTACCAACATAGTCAGACAAGTACCTCTTGTATTCTGCTTCTTAAAAAAGATGGGAAAGGGTCTTTTTGTTATTGCTTCCCTACAACAAACAAGGCAATGAAAAAGAATTAGAAGAAAATGTTATCCTAAAATGCAGCTCTTGGGTTTTTACAAGTTAGGAAAAGCTCTATAGTTACAGACCAGTGTGTTGCCAGTGGGTGATGGCTGGGCCAAGGAAGACCATGCTCCTCTCGAAGGACCCTAGCTTCCTTAGCTGCTTATGCCCATGATGAATGAAACAGCTTAGCTTCATTTCCCAAGACAGTCTACAATGTGACCTCACTCACAGCCTTGTTTCCTCTACCCCTTCTGTCTCTCTCTTGCTGTTTCTCTGTCTCTCCTTCTCTCTCCCTCTCCTTCTCTCTCCCTCCTACTCCTTTCGCCCTCCATTTTCTAAAAGCTTACTCTTTGATAAGAGAGTGCCTACATATTAACTTACCCTACACAAACTTCTGTGGGCTGCTTGAAATAGTCAGGGTTGGTTTCTTTTTTGTTTTCTTTTGAAGTCCTAGAAACAGAACCCACAGCCATACACATGCAAAGCAGGCATTTTACCACTAAGCTGCATTCCTCAGGCTTGATACTGTCTTTTAAAACAACTAGTGGATGCAGTCATGTCTTAATCTAGGCTGCTCTGGTCTTGTTTTACTAGCAAAAGAAAGAGTCAGGGACAGTTATCCCATTGACTACAGATTGAGCTGCATGAACTTTACAAGGTGCTAAAGGTAAAGATGCCTTCTGTCTCATCAGCTCCTTGGAGGCTGAGAAATTAGGCAGCAACAGTGAAGGTAAGAATAGGTAGAGCAACTTGTAGCCAACACATACCATCACACCATGCTCAGTGATATCAGAACTGAGCACTTTCTTTATTAAAATCTAACATGATTTATACACACCAGTACTAAAAAATGGGTTTAAAATGCACTTCTTCTCTACTGAAGTCATTATTGAGAAAAAAGTATGAGAAAGAAGTATTAATCTCATGGGTCTCTCTTCTGTTCCTTGTCCTTGATTAATATAAAGTCACTGAACACAGGAATGATTAAAGATGGTTGCCTCATAGATAGCCATGTGAGTATGGCATGTCTATAGAGTGAAATACAGAGCCTGCAAAGTCAGAAAGATGGCCCTTGTATTTACAGACCACTGAAGTATATGGGTAACTCCTCATCATACAATCAATATGAGATCTTGTTAAAAAAAAAAAAACCAAACAAACAAACAAAAAAACTATTCCATATTTAACATTGTAACTATTTACAACCCAATTTCTCTTTTTAAATTTAATTCTCTCTCTTTTTTTTTTACTTCTTTACTTTACATTCCCAGTCACCGCCTCCCACAATCCTCTCTCCATCCCCTCCCTTCCTCTTTGAGCAGGAGCCACCCCCATTATCCCCCCACCCTTCACTTCAAGTCTCTGCAAGGCTGAGGCCAGACAAGGCAGCCCAGCTAATTATATGTATCCTACATACAGGCAACAGCTTTTCAGATAGCACTTGTTCCAGTTCAGGACTCACATGAAGATCAAGCTGCCCGTCTACTAAATATGCTCACGGAGGCCTAGGTCCAGCCCTGTATGTTCTTTGGTTGGTGGTTCAGATTCTGAGAGATGCAAGAGTCCTGGTTAGTTTACTCTGTTTGTCTTCCTGTGGAGTTCCTATCCCCTTCTGGCCCCAAATCCTTCCTCCTATTCTTCTGTAAGTGTCTCTAAGCTCCATCTACTGTTTGGCTATGGGTCTGTATCAGAGTCAGCTGCTAGGTGGAGCCTCTCAGAGGACAGCATGCTCCTGTCTGTAAGCATAACAGAATATCACTACTAGTGTTATGGATTGCTGCTTACCCATGGGGTGGGTCTCAAGTTGGGCCTATTATTGATTCTCCAAGTCTGTGTTCCCTCCCTCATGCCTGCATTGCTTGTAGACAGGATAAATTTGGGGTTGAAAGTTTTGTGGGTGAGTTGGTGTGTCTAATACTCCACTGGGGTTCCTGTCTGGCTACAGAAGGTGACCTCTTCAGGTCCCATATCCCCAATGTAGTGAGTTACTATGTCACCCATTGATTCTTGGGCACTTACCTTATCCCAGGTCTCTGTCTCACACTGGAGATTCTCCCACCTCTCCAGCCCCATCAATTGCAGATTCCCATTCATTTTCATGCTTCTCTAGCCATCTCTCTTGTCCTTCCCCATCCTGTATCACCCATTCCACTCCCCATCCCCCGCCTCCCAGTTTCCTCCCTCCATCTGTCTCTGGTGGTTAAGAGCACTGACTGTTCTTCCAGAGGTCCTGAGTTCAATTCCCAGCAACCACACGGTGGCTACAACCATCTGTAATGAGATACAACCCAATTTCTAAAGTCAGAAGTATTTCTTTGAACTGCAACTCCAGTGCTGAGGCAGTTTGCTTCTCCACCTGGTCCACTGCTCAATTTTTGATTCTTTCTGAACAAACTTTACCTATTAAGCAGCATAATAATTTTAAAATCAGGGTAAATAAACACATTTACTCAAAAAAGGGAAAAAAAAAAAAAAACTGACCAAAAACGTAATGTTTCAGAGTAGACATGATCAGAAGAAGAATTCAAAGTGAAGGTTAGAATCAGTTTTTAACTTATTTAACTCAGAAATATAATTGCTACCAGATGTCCATGACTACTCTTGCCAACATTGTCATCTGAGACTGCATACAAAACCCAAAAATCATGGATTGTGAGACTTCATTCGGCCTGTTCTTGATATTTAAACAAGGGGCTGGTTGCTCTGAACAGTGATAAATACTTTCACAAGGACCAGTAGTAGGTCATATAAAATGGAGTTAAATATCAGAAGCAAATTCTCTTACAATTTGATTATATGCTCCCACTGTCTATTTCATCTGTTTCCTATGATCTGGCAAATCAACAATGAGTGCCAAGCTGCCATTCACAGACACTGAAGATAATTTTGACTGATAGATGGAAATTCTTATTTTACTTTTCTATATTAACCGCAGAAATAAAAATAAAAGGAACTGAGCTGTTAGATTAGTTACTGGGCAATATTAAAAACTGATTAAGCTCCAGTTCCAAAGAGGTGTGTGCCAGCAAATAATCTGTGGAGAACATTCCTATAGTCACTATGTTTTCACTAAAACTTTAGTTACTTCATTCAGGGAGGGGAATAGGGAAAAAGAAAAACTTAGTGCAGTATAGCAAAATGTTGGCATTGTTTCTCGTTCATAGAAACATTTTTGGTATCCAGGAACCACAAACGACATTTTTAAAGCACAACATAAATACTGAACCCTAAAAGCTAAAAAGACAGAAGAAGCTAAAAGCTACCAATAAAAGTGTTCCATTTTAGTCATTTGACTTCACAAAATAACTTTTTTCCACACATGTACTGAGATCCCAGGATATGCTGTAGGAAACTTGTCAATTATATTGGATGATTCTTTCTCATTCCCCCTTGCTAGCCATGCCCTTAGCAGTTTAGAGTGATTCAGAGCTACCCTGAGGAGTCAGGAGGTCCTAGGGAATGCAGAGAGTGCCCATGCTTATATAAGGAACTTAGGTCATTTCTATTCAAATGTGGCCTCTCTAAATAAGGCATCTGGCATGGCCATGGCACTAGACCTAAGCCCTTGACAGGAGTGAGAAATTAACATGAAGTCTTCCTGACCTCTTGCCAACTCAAGGGCAGATATGAAGTCACTGGCTTAGCGATTACATCTGAACTGTGCTTTAGTGGAAATGCCCTTCTGACTCTTCCAGTCATGATTAAAGATAGCCAAGAAGTCCCAAAATCATCTTGATCTTCTTTCTCAAATATAGGGAAATAATTTAAATACAAACATGCCTACTACACACGACACTGAAGAAACGTGTACTTGCTTGGATATTACCCAAGTCCAGAAGCATTTTTTTTTTTTTATTTCATGGGCAAATAAAAACCTCATAGCATTTATGTCTTGAAACATTATTCAACCCTACATAATGAAACCCTGAGATTTGAAGATAAGTGGACATACTGGGAGGGCATGATTTTGAGCCAGACACAGAATAACACATATCACACATTCTCTTTCATATTTGAAAGTTAAAAAAATCTGAATGTTAAATGATGATTATTAAAGGTGAGGAAAACAGTGTAAGGTGAATAATGGGAGGCTGAGTTTGGTCAATATACACTGTGAAATATCACACTGAACTTACTAATATCAGCAGTGAAGAAATGCTAAATGTAGATGATTTTTTTTTGTTTGTTTTTGTTTTTTTTTTTAAGACAGGGTTTCTCTGTGTAGCTCTGGCTGTCCTGGAACTCACTCTGTAGACCAGGCTGGCCTTGAACTCAGAAATCCACCTGCCTCTGCCTCCCGAGTGCTGGGATTAAAGGCGTGCGCCACCACTGCCCAGCCATAGATGATTATTTATAAATGTCCGGTGCCATAGTCAATAACCCACCACTATTATAACAGTCTTCTGAAAGCCTCATGTTATGGCCGCAGCTTCTGTCTTTTCCTTATAGGAAAGTTGAAGCCATATGCCAGCTGTGAAAGCTTTTTCTCTTGTGCCCTGACTCTCTCCTTAGCATGCCAGAGTGGAAAGCACATATGAGGTTTTCCTGTGGTGTGGTGTGCTCTTGATGTCTCGTCTGGGTTGATGTTCTTATTGATTATGGTCATGGAAATCAGCCTAGAGAATGATTCCCCCACTTTGACATGCTCTGGGTTGTGCAGAGTCTCTCACACTGCTAGCTAGTCTGTAAACCAGACAGTGGCCTCATCTATGTTTAACCAGCTACTACATCCAGAAAGAAAAGTTTCATATCAAATACTCCTTTTGTATTAATACTTAAGCTATATCAGCGGGTGTGGGGGGGGCACCATCACTTAGACCAGTGGCCAGTGGCTTTGATCAGGAATGAGTCTTTTGAACATTAGAAACATCTGGAGAAACCACATTTCCATGTTGAAATAAAGATAAGTTGTCATTTGTGCTGCTCACTTTGAATTTATCCCACAGCCTGATGAGAGGGGATTTTGCTGAGAGCAAGTTAGAGGGAGAATGCTGTAAAAAAGAAAGAAAAAAGCAGAGGTTAAAAATATGGCTTTACAACATTCTTGCAGTTTTGTTTTGTTTTGTTTTGTTTTGACATCCCCTCTAGACTCACTTATCTTAAGAAGCTGGATTTTTGGAAGACAATAGCTGTAGTTGTTGGGATTCAAGGCTGCTCGGGTGCCTTCCAGAAACACACATTGGCACAGTAGAAAAATTAATGAAGATTTTTCTTCTGCTAAGTTTAAATAATAATTTATATTTATGCTCAGTGTAGTGGGTATTTGTCCTGGAAATTTAGCAGAAGGCAGTTTGGAGACAAGCTGCAGTTGATGATCCAGTCCCTTGTTTCCAGTTTCATGGTTCTTTATTTGTGTTCTAAGAACCCAGTTTTTCAGTGTACAGTTTTTGAAGGTGCTCTCCTTATCTTCCTCCCTGTCTTGTTGGAGCAGGCACCTGGAGGTATCTGATATCTGATACTATTCAGAGGCTTGACCTGTACACACAGGTATCTGCAGTAATACTTCCTCTTGGGACATTTTCCTGCAAGTTTCATTTTTTTCTTAACTGGTCCATAATATTCCACTTCATAAATATACCATATTTTCATGATCCATTCATCAGTTGATAGATATCTAGGTTGGTTTTCTTTCCTGGCAATAAAATATAGGATCAATGAACATGCCTGGGCAGGTATCTCTATAATAGGATATGGAGCCCCCGAGGTAAATGATCAAGAGTTGTATAGATTGTTCTTGAAACAGCTTTTTAAAATGAACCTCTGTACTGATTTTCTTAGTGGTTGCACCGGTTGGCACTTCCACCAGCAGGAATAAACATTCCTCTTTTCCCTCACACTTAGCAGCATGTACTTGCATTTGTTTATTTTTTTTTATCTTGCCAATTATGACTGATATAGAATGAACTCAGAGTAGTTTTATTTTCATTTTTTTGATGGCTAAGGGTTTTGAACATTTTTAAATGGTTTCTCAGACATTTGATTTTCATCTTTTGAGAACTCTCTATTTAGTTCCATGCCCTACTTATTAATTGAGTTATTTGTTTCCTTGGTACTTAATTTTTTTAGTTCTTTGAATATTCTAGATGTTAACCCTCTGTCAAATATATATTTAGTAAAGACCTTTTTTTCATTCTGTAGGCTTCCCTTTCACCTGGAAAATGGTGTCCTTTGCTTATAGAAGCTTTGCAGTTTCATGGGTTCATTTATCTTGATTCATGTGTCATCAGAGTCTTATTCAAAAAGTCATTCCATGTAATGATAAGTTAGAGTGTATTCTTTATTTCCAATTCTATTAGATTCAGAATTTTAGGTCTTATGTTGAGGTCCTTTTCTTATTTGAAATTGAGTTTTTTGCAAGGTGAGAGATAAGGAAACCATGAAAAGTCCAAAGTTATGAATAGAAGAATGATAAGAAACTCCAGTGGAAGCTGCAAGAATATTGTCTACAAAATCATAGAAGAAAATTATCCAAGACTAAGGAAATAGATATCTATCGGGTTGCAAGAAACATACAACACACCAAAGAGATGGGACAAAAAAAAAAATCTTTGTGATATATAATGAAATCACTAAATGTACAAAATAAAGAAAGGATATTGAAAGATGCAAGACAAAAGGATCAAATCACATATAAAGGCAGGCCCATGCGGATAACACTTGCTTTTCAATGGAGACTTTGAAAACCACAAGGTTTTGGGGTGGTGTTCTGCATGTTCTGAAAGACCGCAGGTGCCAGACCAGACTATTACACTCAGAAAAACTATCAGGAGCAGTTGACTGAGAAATAAAAATGCATCATGATAAAAACAGATTTAAGGTATTTATTTTAATTAATCCAGATTTGTAGAACATACTAGAGGGTACACTTCGGTCTAAAGAGAAAAAGGTTCCTCAGAAAATTGGAAATAGATCTACCTGAAGATCCAGCTATATCACTCTTAGGCATATATCCAAAATATGCCCCACCATGCCACAGAGTCACATGCTCCACTATGTTCCTAGTGGCTTTATGTGTGACAGTCAGAAGCTGGAAACAATCCAAATGTCCCATAACAGAAAAATGGATACAGCAAATGTGATTTATTTACACAGTGGAATATTATTCAGCTATTAAGAAGGAAAACATCACGAATTTTATAGGCAAATGGATAGAACTGAAAAATATCACCCCAAGTGAAGTAACTGAGACCCAAAAGGACATGCATGGTATGTACTCACTAATAAGTGGATAGTAACCAAAACGTACAGAATACTCAGGATGCAATCCACAGAACTCAAGAAGGTTAACAAGCAGAAGGGCCCAAGTGAGGATGCTTCAATCCCACTTGGGATGGAGAAGAAAGCAATCATAAGGGCAGGGAGAGAAGGGGCACATGGGCAGGAGAAGAGAGGGGGAGGGGAAAAGGGGAACATGATCAGGTGTTGGGGGGTAGGAAACAGGAGTTTCCCCTGAGGGTCAGCAGAATGAATGAAAACAGGCAACCTCGGGAGGTAGGAGGTGGGGTACCCTCTAAAATGAATATACCAGAGACCTGGGAGGTGAGAGACTCTCAGGACTCAAAGGGAGAGAC
This sequence comes from Uromys caudimaculatus, assembly GCA_028551405.1. Taxonomy (NCBI): domain Eukaryota; kingdom Metazoa; phylum Chordata; class Mammalia; order Rodentia; family Muridae; genus Uromys; species Uromys caudimaculatus. The sequence continues at coordinate 3,553,220 of CM052713.1, forward strand.
CTTAGCTGAAATGACCAACAATGGGGAGAGGAAACTCGTAGTGTCTATCTCCAGTAGAAAGACAGGGAATCAAGAATACAGATGGGGTTGCCATTCCACAGTCAAAAACTCTGAACTCACATTATTCCTGTCTGCAGGGACAAAAATGTAGAAGAGAGTGAGGGAAAGGCAGCCCAGTGACTAGCCCAAATTGGGATCCAGTTCAAGGGGAGGCTCTTAGGCTGGCCATTATTACTGATACTATGGTGTGCTTACAGACAGGAGCCCTCTGAGAGGTCCAACAAGCTGCCGACTGAGACAGATACAGATACTTACGTTCCAACCATTGGACTGAAGTCAGGGACCCCTGTGCTTGAATTAGGGAAAGCCTGGAAGAAGCTGAGGAGGAGGGCGACCTCATAGGAAGACCTCATAGGAAGACCAGCAGTCTCAGCTAACCTGGACTCCTGAGATCTCTCAGACACTGACCCACCAACCAGGCAGGATACAGGAGCTGGTCCAAGGCCCCTTACACATATACAGCAGAGAATTGCCTCGTCTGGCCTCAGTGGGAGAAGATGCTCCCTTGAGACCCTTGAGAGCCTTGAGGCCTCAGGAAGTGGGGAGGCCTGGCTAGGGTCTGCACATCCTCTTGAAGACAGGGGGGATGAGGAATGGGATGAGGAATTGTGGAAAGGCAGACTGTGACAGGACAATGACTGGACTATAAAAAAATAAGTTAAAAAAATCCACACAGTTTAGAGGGTATAAAGAGTAAATAATCATAGAATAGTTAAACAAAATGAGGTTTAAGAAAAAAACACCAAAACAATACAATACCCTGACTCAATAAATATTGTTCAATAACTCTGAATATTTACAATCCCATCTTCCCAGTTAAATGACACATGCTGCTTAGAAAACAAAATTCATCTTTCTGATGCCTCCAAGAAACACATCACACCATTCAGAACAAACATCTTTTTGGTGTAAAGGAGTGGAAAAAAAGGTATTTCAAGCAAATGGAACTAAGAAGCAAGCAGGACTAGTATTCTAATATGCTAATATTTGACAAAATGAACTTTAAACCAAAACTACTTAGAAGAGAAAGAGAAGGATGCTCCATACTACCTAAATGAAGAATTCGTCAAGAAGATATAATAACTCTAAACATGTACACACAGAGCACAAGGGCACCCAAGTTCACAAAAGAAATACTATTAGATCTAATCTAAACTCACAGATTTAAAGCTTGAAGTTTTGAAGCTCGCTCGAACAAGCATAACAGTTCCCAGGTATCCTTTTAAGATTGTGCTTCATGGAGCAGACCATCTACCTACTCTCTTCTTTTCTTCTTTAGGCTTAGAATCAGAAGGACTTTCTTCCATGTCTCCCAGAATGCTGCAGTCCCCCAGTCTTAAAAAAAAGGCAGGCTACTCAAACTATGTCTCCTTCACCTGAAAATAAAACCTCTGAAATAAGCCCAATATTTACCTATTTTTAGTTCTTCTGTGGCTTCTGAAAATAGGTTTAAAAATCTTTTTTCCATCAAGAATTGGAACTCTGGCACATGACATATATTGCATTTAACATTTTCAGAGTGCCTCCATGAACAATTCAAAAGAAGTTAGACTAAACCTTCATTTCTGGTAAAAACACACCACTATACATATCCTATTTTCACACTTCATGTCTCCATGTTCATCTAACTCATATACACAATATTCTTAATAGTGTAAAATTTTAATGTAACTATTTAAGAGATTAATTTTAGCAATATTTTCCTTTCTTGGACATATACAAAGACAGTTGTCCTAACATTTGACACTGGATTACGAATCTCAATGGGTAAGCAATTGAAGATATCCCTATGACAGGAAGAAAGTAATGAATTATGGACTTCTGAAAGGCAGTGAAATTGCTAAAGCTGAGTCACTCCATTCCAACCCAGAGACAGTTTCTGAGATAATTTCATCCAAGCCCACCAAGAATTCTCTGCTTTTATATTCTTCCATAAATTTTGAACACATACTTTGTTATATAGACCTTATTTTTTGCCAACTATTGTGACAATAGCTTTCCTGCCCTACCTACACATATTTCTCTGTAGATGGTGGCACCATATCTAAGTTTATGGTCACCTTGTAGATCTCAGCTCATTAATGGTGTTTCAGAACAAGAGTGCTTAATGGCCAAAGTCTGCTAACTGAAGAACAGATGACCAATACAAACTGCTGTGACCAGCAATGGAAGCCACAGTCGCCATCCCCAAAGGGCTTTGCACAAAATCTTCAGCTACAAAGTTCAGAGGCCTTGGCACACCCCCACAATACTCAAAGAATATGTTCACTTTCCCCTTTCTCTTAGAAAAACTACCTAGAGACAGAGTGAAACTAAACTGCTGATCCCAGAGGCAATTTGTTTACATCAAATTGTTCAGATGTTTTAATAGATGATATATTCAAATTCACTTTAACAAACCACCTTGAAAATGATTAGGACTGTAGTGTTCAAGGTAAGCTTTGGTCTACATGAAAACATGCCAGAAGAGTTATGGGGACTTGACCCTTTAATTGTGCCAAACTGTGCCAAGCAAGCTCTCTAAACCCAACCAAAGCAGCAAGACAGTAAATGTATATATATCATGATATATACATATATCATGATTTAAAAACTTGTTTCAGAGGATGTCCTCTGACCTTTGTCAGCCTTCTTCAGCAATGCTTCTCACCCTACTTTCTCCAGCATCATTGGAAGCTATGCATTTTAGAGCTGGCCATGTCTGAGTAGTGTGCTTCTCTGATCCCAACTATTCTCAAGAAATGCTACACTCCACACAGGTTGAATTCAGTGTACTGAATCACAAATTTTTGTGTAACCCAATATTCAAAACCATTAGAACACTTCAAATTTTCCTTGCCTTTCCTTTGTGGGACCTTGTTTCCTAACTTTGTCTAGTAAACAGCTACTGTGCTGTGATTCCCTTCTGTGACATCATGAACTCACTTAGGAACAAACAATAGTAGAGTGAAGAGCATGAAAAGAACTAGACAAAGTAGCCCTTCATCTCAAAATCCCCTGGCTACAGTATTGTCCTCGTGCTGTATGGTATATGTATGCATGGAGTATACGTGTGTAATATGGAGGACGGTAGATCTGTATGATTTATAGTATCTGTATCTATGTATATGACACATGTATGATATAGGCTTATGTGTTCTATGTGGGTTACCTACATGTGTCCATGACGTAAAGGCATGGTTCACATACAATGTGGTGTATGTATGTGAGCATATAAGCATCATATCCATGCATCATAATAAACATCATAAACCAATAAACCCCAATACACATGCCTCATATACCATCACATGAATCATGCATACAGATAGACAAAAAGTATATATTGCATGTGTATGTGTGTGTGTGTGTGTGTGTGTGTATGTGTGTGTATGTGTGTTTAAGAGAGAGAGACAGGGAGTTTGGTGCATGTTTGTTACATGGGTCATGTGTGAAATGTGTGTGACATGTGAATATAGTGTACATGTGTGTTGTGTGCATATGGTTTGTGTTGGTAGCATGTACCATATGCAAAATGTATCATTGGCACAATTTTTTTCCATTAGTATTCTCACTTTTTCAGCTACTCAGTAAATACTCAGTTATCAACTGTTCACTGGATGTTTATATCACAACGAAGAAAGACAAACTTACTGATTGCCAGATGCTACTCAAGGCTCAAATGTAACTGGTTTGATCTTTAAGAAAACTTTGTGGAAGTGAGGTGTTATCATTTTTATTTTACCAAGGCTACCAGACACGGGCTATACCGCTTGCCCAATCCTGGAGGAAGGACCATGGGAAGAAGCAGAGCACGATGGCTCCAGTGTGATCTCTCTACCTACCAATGCAGGCCTACATTTGGTACCTGTATTGCTCCAGTGTGCCTGTACAAACCAGCTTATTCTGTTCTCCACTTTTAATTGAACAAAATATACAGAATATCATCACTGTGCAGATTGTAACAATACTTTATCTTCATTACACCAACAGTAAAAAAAACTGTTGAATGTCCAACACAGAAAAAATACAGTAGGATTTCAAAAGCCAAGGCAGCATCTGGAAGGTTGGAATTGAGGCTGTTAATGTGTGATTAAAGAATTGAAACATGCTGCTCTAAATCTTAAGGAAGAGTAATAGCCAAACCATGGGATAAACACTAAGAATGTGTTAATGAGAGAAAGATCTCCTTTCCACCCTCCTCCTACACACAAGCTTCCTTCACACATGCTGAAGTCCTCGTGGAAAATACTTTGCACCATTCTGCTAACACTTGTTAGTTTAATGGATACTTACATATTTAAAGCACACACTACAGTTTTAAACTGCATCCCATACTCTGTGCTCCATTTCCCACCCCACAATTCAACCTGCTTTCCTAGAGGCCTGCTGGCACCATGGACACCAGGCCACACAGGCACCAGGGAATCCAGGCCATGCTGGTAATTGTGGACCCTAATGGTATCTTTAGTACCTAAAATCTCAGAGGCCACACAATCCACCAAAATCCCAGTGGAGACACTCTACTGGACCTAAGGATGACCTGATCACCAGAACTCCAGGCCATTTAGGTCAGCAGTCCAAGAGAAAATTAAAGTCAAAGGAAGAAATAAACAACCAAAAATCATCCAAGAAAGATAAACTCAAAAGTCAGCAGTTTAACCTGTAATAACACAAATTCCTAGATAGCCAGAGGTCAGCATAAAAACATAATCAACACCAGACACAGCAATGTGGCACAACCAGAGTCCATCTATCCTACTACAGCAAACCTTGGATATTCTAATACAGATGAAGCACAAGAAAATAACCTTAATTGCAATCTTATGAAGATGATATATGCCTTTAAAGAAGAAATGGATAAATCCCTTAAAGAAATACAGGAAAATACATACAATCAAACAAGTGAAAGAATTGAATAAAACTGTTCAAGACATGAAAATGGAACTAGAAGCAACAAAGAAAACACAAACTGAGGGAATCCTAGTGATGGATAACTTAAGTAAGAGAACAAAAACTACAGAGGTTCACCAACAGAATACAAGAGACTGAAGAGAGAATCTCAGTCATAGAAAATATGATAAAAATTGGTACATCAGTCAAAGAAAATATTAAATCTAAAAAGCTCCTGACACAAAACATCCAGGAAATCTGGGTTATTATGAAAAAACCAAATGTAAATAATAGGAATAAAATAATCAGATTCCAAGCTCAAAAGTCCAGAAAATATTTTCAACAAAATCACAGAAGAAAATTTTCCTAATGTAAAGAAAGAGATGCCTATAAGCATACAAAAGCTTGTAGAATACCAAATAGATTGGACCAGAAAAGGAAATCCTCCTGATATATAATAATCAAAACACTAAATGAAGAGATCAAAGAAAGAATATTAAAAGCTTCAAGAAAAAGACCAAGTAAGACAAAAAGATAGACTTATCTGAATAACACCCAATTTCTAAAAGGAGACTTGAAAAGCCAGAAGGGCCTGGGAAGATGTATTTCAGTTCCTTAAGAGACCTCAGATAATAGTCCAAACTACTATATCTAGCAAAACTTTCAGTCACCAAAGATAGAGAAAAGATATTCCACAACAAAAAACAGATTTAGACAATATATTTCCACAAATCCAGTCCTACAGAAGAAACTGGAAGGAAAACTCCAATCAAAAAGGTTAACTACATCCAAGAAAATACAAGAAATAAGTAATTACACACCAGCCAAACCAAAAGAAGGAAACCATGGCATGCATGTAAACACACACACACACACACACACACACACACACACACACAAAAACAACCATCATCAACATCAAAATAACAGAAATTAACAGTCATTGGTCATTAATATCACTCAACATTAGCAGAATCAATTCCTCTACTAAAAAGTGATACAGGCGAACAGAATGGATAAGAAAACTTTATCTTTCATTCTGCTGTATAAAAGAAATACAACTCAACACCAAAGATAGAGATTACCTCAGGGTAAAAAGCTGAAAAATAGATTTTCCAAGCAAACAGATAGAAGACGCAAACTGGATTAGACATTCTAATATTTAATAAGAAAACTTCCAACCAAAACTACTCAAAAGAGACTGGGAAAGACACTTCATGCATATCAAAGGAAAAATCCACCAAAATGATATCTCACTTCTGAATATCTATGTCCCAAATGCAAGGGCACCCACATTTATAAAAGAAACATTACTGAAACTTAAATTATACCTAGAACCCCACACATTAATAGTAGAAGACGTCAACACCACATTCTCAACAACGTATATGACATCCAGACAGAAACTAAACAAAGAAATAATGAAACTAACAGATGTTATGGGTCAAATGGACCTAACTGGTATCTTGAGAACATTTTACCCAAACACAAAAGACTATATCTTCTTCTTAGTACCTCATAAAACCTCCAAATTGACCATATACTCAGGCACAAAGCAAATCTCAACAGATATAGGGAAACAAAATAACCCCGTGTAACTTATCAGACCACCAGAATTGGCATAACTTAGATGTTCTTCAAGTGATGAATGGGCGGAGAAAATGTGGTACAATTATAAAATGAAGTATTTCTCAGCTACTAAAAACAATGACATCATGAAATTACAAATGAATGGAACCAGAAAAGATCATTTTGAGTGAGGTAAATGAGACCGAGAAAGAGAAACAGAATACATACTTACTTATAAGTGGATATTAGCCATAAAGTACAGGATAACCATGCTATAATACATGGCCCCAAAGAAGGTAAGCAACAAGGAAGGCCCAAGAAATCTCACTGAGTAAGGGAAATAGAATAGAAATCAAGGGTGGATAGATGGAGGGGACTGAGTGGGGGAAGGGATTGGAATTGAACAGTAGGCATGAAGTAGGGGGATGATTGATGGGGAGAGTACTAGGAGAGACAGAACTAGAATTGTTGTTCCCTGGAAAAATCCCTGGAAAAATCTAGAAAGCTAATACAATGGAAACTCTTAAGACCTATGAGGATGACCCTAGCTAAGACTCCTAGCAATGGGAGATATGGAACCCCATATGGCCATTTCCTGTAACCAGAAAAGACTTCCACTGGAGGGATTGAGAAACCAACCCAGCCACACACACACTATTTCCTGTTTTCAAGATGTGCAGAGGTAAAAATGGAGCAGAAATTAAGGGACTCAACAACCAATGACTAGCACAGCTTGAGGTTCATGCCATGAGAGAGAACCCACCCTTGACACTATTAATGATATTATGCTGTACTTCCAGATAGGACCATAGCATAACTCTTACCTGAGAGGCTTACACCCAGAAACTGATGGAAAGATAAGAGAGACCACGGTCAAATGGTAGGCAAAGCTTGGGGAACCCAGTGGAAGAGGGGAGGAAATATTATAAGAACATGAGGGTTCAGGACACTACAACAAGACCTACAGAATCAACTAACTTGGATAAGTGGATGTTAGCCATAAAGCCATAGGGGCCCACAGAGACTGAACCACTAAGGACTGGCCTAGGCCTTCTACATGTATGCAACAGTTGTGTATCTTGGTCTTCATTGTGGTACTCTTAACAGAAGGAACTGTATTTTCTCTGACTTTGTTGCCTGTCTTTGGATCCCTATCCCCTAACTTGGCTTCCTTGTACCACCTCAGTAGGAGATCAGGTGCCTAGCTCTACTGCAACTTGATATTATAAGGCAGGATGATATCCCTGAGAGGCTTCCCTATTTCTGAGGACAAAGGGAGCAGAGGGTGATTGGCGAGGAAAGGTGACAGGGAAGGATTGGGTGGAGAGGAGGTAGGGAAAGCTGTGATTAAGATGCAAAGTAAAGTTTCCTTGTGTGGCCAGGGACCTCAGTCTGTGCCACAGAGCTCCAAAGCCAAACAGCACTGGGAGAAAGCTAGCATCCCAAGAGTGTGGACAAGCCCATGAGTGGAGGTAAGACTAGTACCAATGCTCAGCGGGGAGCCCCCTCCCCCTGGAATCCTCAGGACATAGGGACTGAGGAACAGCCTGGGACAGGAGCCTTCCGGTTTATACCTGTGGTCTGTGCCATGTGGCTCCATACCCAAATAGCACAGGGAAAGGTCCCAGGAGTGTGGACAGCCTGTAATCCAGGGTAAAGCCAGCACCTCTCCTCAGAGACACCAGCCCAGAACCCTCAGGACACAGAGATTGAGGAGTGGCCTTCCGGTTTCCTTCTGCAGGCAGGGAGTTGATCCTGTGACACAGGTCTCCATATTCAATGCCAGGAGAGAGCTGGTCTCCCAAGAGTGCTGACACAGCTTCAAGCATAGGAAGACCAGCATTTCTGTTCAAACTCCTCGATCAAAAGGGACCTTCACAGAGCCATCAGGGCACAGGAACCAAAAACAGCTGGGGACTGGATCCTTCTGGTACCCCAGAGCTGACCCTGTACCACAGTTCTCCAAACACAAATTCCTCTCAGAGAGAGCTGGTCTCCAAGGAGTACTGATGCAAAGGCTTGCAGGAGGGACAAGCCACAGTCAGAGAGAGCAAGACCAGCTAACACCAGAGATAACCAGATGGTGAAAGGCAAGGGCAAGAACATAAGGAATAGAAACCAAGGTAATTTGGCATCATCAGAACCCAGTTCTCCCACCACAGTGAGCCCTGGATGACCCAACACACCAGAAACACACCAGATTTAAAATCACTTCTCATGGTGATGATAGAAGACTTTAAGAATGAAATAAATAACTCCCTTAAAGAAATACAAGAGAACACATATAAACAGCTAGAAGCCCTTAAAGAGGAAATACAGGAAAACACTATCAAACAGGCAAACCATCCAAGATATAAAAACGGAAATAGAAACAATGAAGAAATGACAAAGGGAGATCACGCTGGAGATAGGAACACTAGGAAAGAGATCAGGAGTCATAGATGCAAGCATCACCAACAGAATACAAGAGATAGAAGACAGAATTTTAGGTGCAAAAGATACCATAGAAAACATTGACACAACAGTCAAAGAACATGCAAAGTACAAAAAGTTCCTAACCCAAAACATCCAGGAAATCCCGGACACAATGAGACGACCAAACCTAAGGATAATACATATAGAAGAGAGCAAAGATTTCCAACTTAAAGGGCCAATAAATATCTTCAGCAAAATTATAGAAGAAAACATCCTAACCTAAAGAAAGAGATGAACATAAACATCCAAGAAGCCTACAGAACACCGAATAGATTGGACCAGAAAAGAAATTCCTCCCATCACATACAGGTCAAAACACCAAATCCACAAAAAAAAAAAAAAAATTAAAAGCAGTAAGGGAAAAAGGTCAAGTAACATATAAAGGCAGACCTATCAGAATTACTCCAGACCTCTCACCAGAGACTATGAAAGACAGAAGATTCTGGACAGATCTCATACAAACCCTAAGAGAACAGAACTACTAGCACAGGCTGCTATACCCAGCAAAATTCTCAATTACCATAGATGGTGAAAACAAGATATTCCATGACAAAACCAAATTTCACAAACCCAGCTCTACAAAGGATAATAAATGGAAAACACCACACAAGAAGGGAAACTAAACCCTAGAAAAAGCAAGAAAGTAATCTTTCCATAAGCCCAAAAGAAGATAGCCAGACGAACATAAAAATAACATTGAAAATAACAGGAAGCAACAATCACTATTCATTAATATCTCTTAACATCAATGGACTCAATTCCCCAATAAAAAGACATAGACTGACAGACTGGATCCATAAACAGGACCCAGCATTTTGCTGCATACAGGAAATGCACCAGTTTTAAAGAAAACACTACCTCAGAGTAAAGGGCTAGAAAACAATTTTCCAGGCAAATGGTCCGAAGAAACAGGCAGGAGTAGCCATTCTAATATCGGATAAAATCGACTTTCACCCAATGGTCATCAAAAAAGATAAGGAAGGACACTTCATACTCATCAAAGAAAAAAATCTACAAGAGGAACTCTCAATTCTGAACATCTATGCTCCAAATGCAAGGGCACCCACATTCATAAAAGAAACTTTACTGAAGCTCAAAGCACACATTGCACCTCACACAATAATAGTGGGTGACTTCAACACCCCACTCTCATCAATGAGCACATCTTGGAAACACAAGCTAAACATAGACACAGTGAAACTAACAGATGTTATGAACCAAATGGATTTAACAGATAGACCATTTCATCCTAAATCAAAAGAATATACCTTCTTCTCAATACCTCATGGTACCTTCTCCAAAATTGACCATATAATTGGTCACAAAACAAACCTCAACAGATAAAAGAAGATTGAAATAATCCCATGCCTCCTATCAGATCACTAAGGTTTAAGGCTAGTCTTCAATGGCAACAACAACAACAGAAAGCCCACACACACATGAAAGCTGAACAACACTCTACTCAATGATAACTTGGTCAAGGAAGAAATAAAGAAAGAAATTAAAGACTTCCTAGAATTTAATGAAAATGAAAGTACAACATACCCAAACTTATGGGACACATTGAAAGCAGTGTTAATAGGAAAACACATAGCTCTGAATGCCTCCATAAAGAAACTGGAGAGAGCATACACTAGCAGCTTAACAGCACACCTGAAAGCCCTAGAACAAAAAGAAGCTAATGCACCCAAGAGGAGTAGAAGG
>CM052713.1:3564399-3640364 GCA_028551405.1 Uromys caudimaculatus
TACCTGAGGACCCAGCTATACCACTCCTGGGCATATACCCAGAAGATGCTCCAACATGTAATAAAGACACATGCTCCACTATGTTCATAGCAGCCATATTTATAATAGGCAGAAGCTGGAAACAACCCAGATGTCCCTCATCAGAGGAATGGATACAGAAAATGTGGTACATCTACACAATGGAGTACTACTCAGCTTTTAAAAACAATGACTTAATGAAATTTGCAGGCAAATGGAGGGAACTTGAAAATATCATCCTGAGTGAGGTAACTCAGTCACAAAAGAATAAACATAGTATGTACTCACTGATAACTGGGTTATCTTTCTTACAGCCTAATGGCTGTATGCTTTTAATGTTTCTGCTTGAATGTCAGGTATATTTCATTTAGACATTATACTTGTGTGTGAACTAGCTTTACAAAATGCATAGTCTCCTGTCCTATCTAGAAATAATTTATTTACTTTACACATGATATGATACTAGGCCAACACTTGTTAGTGATCATGTACTATGAATGCAATTACTAGTTTAAGATCATAGTCTCTGACCTTACAGTGACATGATATGCAACGTGGCCCTTTATATTAGCATACCCAGTACTGGTATACTGAAAGAGTGAAATATGGCAAGGCTCTGAGAATCAAGAAAATAAAATATTTGGAGTTAACTTACTATAAATATAACAGGTTGCTTTTGATATGAAGAATACTACCTAAGAAATCACATAGATAGGAGTCTAATGCTGTAGTGTTGTGGTGCTGAAGTTCAGGTGTAATTACAGTTAATTATGACAATTTCAGACCTAAGTATTCAGAATGCTCTCTAATGGCAAAATAACTTTTTATTCCAACAAGTAACTATTCATTCCAGTTATCTAAATCAAAACTTTTATATAGTGATTTTATTGTCACAATTGTGTGGATATATGTGTATGTGTCTTTGTTCATTACTATTGAAATATATTTCATTGAAAACTCTTTTTTACACAATGTATTTTAATTATGCTTCCTATCTCCCACTTCCTCCAAGATATTTCACAACTCCCTATTCATCTAACTTTCTGCTCTCTCTCTCTCTCTCTCTCTCTCTCTCTCTCTCTCTCAGAAGAAAGAAAAAATAACAACAAAACAAGGAACACACATGGCAAGAGAATTAAATATAAACAATCAATTGACTAATAAAACAAAAAAGTATTCAACAAAGCAAAATAAGATTTTTGTTTTAAGTCTACAAAAGTACCATTGTGTTTATATTGTGTTGGCCAACAATTTCTGGACATAGTTCCTACCCTGAGGTATGGTTAGTACACCCATGGAACTCTATAGGAGGAAACTATATTCCTTTACCAGATTCGGTGAGTCTATATATCCCTCAGTTCTGTCATGTCTTGAAGACAGTTTCCTTGTTATCATGTTTTACCTCTGGTTTCAGAAATCTTTTGTCCTCTTCTTTCACAGATCCGTGAGTGTTCTGTGGGGCAGCTTTGAAAAAAAATCTCATTTATGGTTTAGTGCTCCAAAGTCTCCCACTCTCTACAAAGTGTCCATTTGTGTATCGCTGTTAGTTCCCATATACTGCAAGAAGAAACTTTGAGGACTGAGCAAGAAACTGATGTATGAGTATATCAATTTCTTATTAGGAGATATTTTATTGCTATGTTTCTTTAATAGAATAATACTATTAGGGTTTCCCCAAGCCCATGACCTATCTAGTTCTTGGGAATTTTAGCAGTGTTAGATATAGGTTACATCTCATGAAGTGGGCCTTATATCCTATCTGAAGATGGTTAGTTATTCCCATAATATTTCTGCCACAGTTCCACAAGGACATTATTGTAGTCCTTAGGACGTGTAGCTCAGTGATACTGATGACTAACATTCTCCTATGCTAGCGTGCAAGGCACCTTTCAACATCAGAAATGCTAGTTTGTAGGAGAAAAACTTATAGTTAGCCACCAGCTTGAATTTTCTCTGTTCAATATCATATGTAAGTGTTGTCTTCAGCTATGAGCCCTTATCAGCAGATTTCAGAGAGTAACCAATAGTCTTGGAAGTAGTCAATAATATTTTGTGGTTTACATAGAATTGCTTTGGCCAATGACTCAACAAGGTATTTCTGGCACTGGAAGTTTGACTTGTTGTCAAAAGATGTCTATTTGGGCATCATCTTCCTTGTTGTTTGGTGATTCTCTCCTTTACTCCTTTCTTTCACCTCCTTTAATCTTTCTATTTTTGTTCCCAGTTTCTTTACTAACAATTATTCTGTTTTCCCTTCTTTGAGAGATCCTCATACCACTAAGTCCATTTTGAAGTACCTGAGCTATGTGGTTATACTGATTGTATCACATATTGAAGCTTAGAAGCTAACATATACATTTAAGAGAAAATAGACAATACTTGTTGTTTGGGTCTGAGTTACCTTGTTCAGGATAATTTGTTTTTCAAGACCTATCTTGCAAATTTCATAATTTAATTTTTCTTAGAAATTTGATAATATTATATTATATAAATGTGCCTCCTTTTTCTTATCAATTCATCAGTTGGTAGACATCTAGGTTGTTTCCAATTTTAAGTAATAAATAAGGCAGCAATGCACATAGATGAACAAATATCTCTGTAGTGGGAGATAGAGTCTTTTGTGTATATATTCAAGAGTGAAATAGCCGGATCTTGAGGTAGATTGAGCTCCAGTTTACTGAAGAAACACTACCTTGATCTCTATAGATGCTGTACCAGATTTCATTCCCACCATCAGTAAGTGTTTCCACATCCTCACCAGCATATTCTGTCACTTATTTGATCAATCTTGGCTTTTCTGACTATGCTAAAATGAAATTACAAAGAAGCTTTAAGGGTGTTGAACATTTCTTTAAATGTTTATCAAACATTTATGGTTCATCTTTAGAGAACTGTCTGTTTACTTCTATCCATTTTAAGTTGGGTTGTTTTCTTGATTTTTTTTTTTAGTTCCTTATATATTTTAGACTATAACCCTCTATTGGTAAGAATGCTTTCCTGTTCAGAATGATGCCACTTTACCTGATTGATTGTGTCCATTGTCATACAGAATCTCCTCAGCTTCATGAGGTACCATTTATTAATTTTTCTTAGTGCCTGTGCTATTGGTGGTTTGTTGAGAAATTCTTTTCCTGTGTCAATGAGTTCAAGATTATTCCATACTTTCTTTTATATCAGATTCAGAGTATCTTGTCTTATGTCAAATTGGAGTGGTTGAGTTTTCTGCAGGGTGATGAATACGGATCATTTTGCACTCTTTACATTCACCCATCCAGTTTAACCAGTATTATTTGTTGAAGATACTGTATTTCCTTTGGTGTGTATTTGTAATAAATATTCCTGGTTGTCAACTTGACTTCTGGAATGAACTACAATCCAGAATTCAAGGGCTCACCTGAGATTTAGATCTGGAGGATGGAAGACATGTTTCTGTCTGACTTGGATCTTGGCGTGGAGATCTTGAGGCATAATGGCCATGAATAGCTTAGGTCCAAACAAGGTAGCTCATACCTTTAATCCCAGGAGACTGAGACAAGGAGATCTCTAAGTTCAAGGTCAGCCTGCAACAAAGCAAGTCCCATATCCAGGCATGGTGATACACACCTTTAATCTGGGCCTCACCTTCTGCTGGAGACCTACATGAGGACACTGGAAGAAAGAAGATTCACTCTTCTTCGCCTGCTTGCGTTTACTTGCCAGCACATCTGTTGGGATCTACTTCTACATAAGACTAGCTGAAACACCTAGCATCATGAGACTGAACAACTACTAGATTCTTGGACTTCTCATTCACAGCTGACCATTATTGGGTTAGTTGGACTACAGACTATAAGTCATCACAATAAATTCCCTCAATATAGAGAGACATTCCATAAGTTCTGTGATTATAGAGAACCATGACTAATACAGAAGTTGGTACCAGGAGCAGAAGTATAAGGATGAATCTTTTAAGAATTTGGAATTGGCTTAATAATTTGCCAGCAGTTTCTAATTCACCAGCATCCTCAACTACTGAAAACTTTCCATATATTCTCTATCTGGGGAGCTTGGAGAATATTGAAGGCCCTTGGTGGAAACTATATTTTAAACTTAAAGACGCTAATGCCTTTGATTATCTTGATCCATCAAGAATGAATTAGGTAACCTGATATATAAAAGTTTTTACAATTTGGGGAAAAACAAGGAAAATTATTTTCTTGCTTGTTGCTCTTAGTATCTCTGGACAAATTGATGAAGGAAAAGAATGGACTGTATGATAAAACTAAACAGGCCCAGATGCAGATAAACAATATAAAAGTTTCTGAATGTGATCTTGAAAAGAATCTTCTCTCCAGCAGCCACAGAGCTTGAATTGCAGAAATGAAAACTGAAGCTGCATTCTAAGGTTGGCTGAATTACAGCGAAAATTCAAGTCTCAGCCTCAGAGGGTGTCGGCAGTTAAAGTAAGGAACTTAACTGGCAAAGAATGGGGTCCTATAACTTGGGATGGGGATGCATAGGAGAACCCTGTTGAAGCTGAGAACATTGAATCTTCAGATTCTCAAGGTTGTACCTCACCTTAGAAAGTAGTACCCTCCTAAAGAACCCCACACCTTAAAATAATACCTCTTTCACATGAGGAAATTAATACCTCAGAGTCTGATAAATCAGCAGTAACTTTCTCTGGAAAAAATGCCTGGTAAGACAATACGGATGTTCCTTGAGGGCCACCAATAGTTTCTTCTAGACCTATAATGAGACTCAAGGCAAAGCAGGCCCCTAGATGGGAGGTAGAAAGTGTAATCCATCAGGAAATGTGCTACACTGCTAAAGAGCTTGATGAGTTTGCTAATTCATTCAAGCAGAAGTCTGGAGAATATGTGTGAGAATGGATTTTAAGAGTGTGGGATAATGGTGAAAGGAACATAAATCTAGATCAGGCTGAGTTTATTGACATGGGCCCCCTGAGTAGAGATTCTAGGTTTAATATGGAAGCTTGCATAGTTATAAAAGGTGTCAGAAGTTTGTTTGAATAGTTGGCTGAAATGTTTATTCAAAGATGGCCTACTGAAAAAGAGTTGGAGATGCCTTATATCCCTTAGCTTAGTGTTGACAAAGGGATTTTAAGGCTCAGGGAAATTGCAATGCTAGAGTGGATACCTTGTGTAAAACCTAATTCTCCACAATGGGAATGCCCTTCAGGAATACTATAAGATGCACACTGGTGAGAGAGGCACCAGCACATGTGAAGAGTTTTGTTTTTGCCCATTTCTTGTGCAAGACCTTAGGGTTTGAGATGCTGCTGCTCTATTGGATGAATTAAATGCAATGAGTTTAATTGGGCCCCGAGGTAAGCATTGAATCACCATAGACAAGGTGATCGTAGTTATTATAATAGGCAACAATGTTAATAGTGACCTAGCCTGTAATGGTCAGCACAGGAGAGGTGAAATTTATAATGTCATGACTGGTATGAACCTTTGGTTCTGGTTAATCAGTCATGGTGTTTCCAGGAATGAAAATGATAGAAAACCTACTGCATATCTGTTTGATCTGTATAAGCAGAAAAATTCTCAAACAAATGAAAGAAAGGCTACATTGGATCATGGCAAAAGACAATCTCAGCCAATGAATCAATTTCCAGACTTGAGCTAGTTTGCAGACCCAGAAACCCTTGAATGAAGGGGTGGCCAGGTTCCCCTGAGGAAGGATCTTGATAAGACACCTAAAAGTTTTGCTGGTAGCTTTCTCTAGTTCTTCCCAGAGGTACATACCGCCTTTGACAAGGGTGACTGTAAACTTTGGGGAAAGAAATAATCAGACTTTCCAGATCTCAAGAAACATTGTGGCCCTCCAGTTAAAGTAGGGGCTTATGGAGGACAGGTGATTAACAGAGTTTTGGCTGATGTCCAATTCACAGTAGGTCCAGTATGTCCCTGAACATATTCTGTGGTCATTTCCCCAGTTCTAGAATGTATAATTAGGATAGATATATTTAGAAAGTGGCAGAATTCTCACATTGGTCTCTGATCTGTGGGGTGAGGTCTATTGTGGTTGGAAAGGCTAAATGGAAGACTTTAGAGTTGCCTCTGCCAATGAAAATAGTGAATCAAAACTAGTATCATATTCCTGGAGGAATTGTAGAAATTACTGCCACCATCAAGGACTTGAAAGACGCAGGAGTTGTGGTTCCCACCACATGTCCCTTTAACTCTTCTATCTGAAAGATGGATCATGGAGAATGACAGTTGACTATCGAAAATTAAATCAGGTAGTAACTCCAATTGCAGCTGCTGTACCAGATGAGTTTCATTACTTGAGTAAATTAACACATCTCCTGGTACCTGGTATGCAGCTATTGATCTAGTAAATGCCTTCTTCTCAGGCATTCTGGTGTCCATAAGGACCACCAGAAGCAATTTGCTTTCAGTTGCCAAGGCCAGCAGTATACCTTTACAGTTTTGCCTCAAGGATATATTAACTTTCCTGCCCTGTGTCATAACTTAGTTAGAAGGGATCTTGATCATCTGTATCTTTTACAAAATACCACATTGGTGTACTATATTGGTGATATTATGCTGATTGGACTAAGTGAGAAGGAAGTGGCAACCATTTTGAACTCATTGGTAACACCTATGTGTATCAAAGGAAGTGAAATAAATCCAACCAAATTTCAATGACCGTCTACCTCAGTGAAATACTTAGAGTCCATTGGTGTGGGGTATGCGGAGATATTCCTTCTAAAGTGAAAGATAAGTTATTGCACCTGGCCCCTCCAACCACCAAGAAAGAAGCACAACATTTAGTGAGTTTATTTGGATTCTGGAGACAGCACACTTGTGTGTGTTACTCAGGCCTATTTACCAAGTGACTCTGAAAGCTGCTAGCTTTGTGTGGGGCCAGGAATAGGAGAAGGCTTTTCAACAGGTCACCACAGACTAAGGCTAGACTTCAATAATAACAAAAACAACAGAAAACTAACATACCCATGGAAACTGAACAACTCACTACTTAATGATAATTTGGTCAAGGAAGAAATAAAGAAATAAATAAAAGATTTCCTGGAATTCAATGAAAATGATATGACACAGCATACCCAAACTTATGGGACACAATGAAAGCAGTGCTAAGAGGAAAATTCATAGCACTAAGTGCCCTAGTAAAGAAACTGGAGAGATCCTACATTAGCAACTTAACAGCACACCTGAAAGCCCTAGAACAAAAAGAAAAAAGTAAATTTTAAAAAGTGAGAAATTGATTTCATTAATAATAATGTTATATTCATGAATATGTATTTTCCATAGAAATTTATAACAATAAAAGAGGTTTTATAATTTGATTTTATCTTCTTTGTATGGAATTTTCTGTAAAGTTCAATTGAATTTTTTGTTGGCTTTTGAGGCCCTGAGGAGGTTCCTAACACAACAATGACATTGTAATAGACAACTCTGCTTTCTAAACCTTCAGAGAAATTCTTCAACACTAAATTAGTCTATGTGATTGTGGCAGCAATATTCTATTTAAATTTTTATATCTACATGATTGCTACTTCATTTTGTTGGCTATTTGGCAAACACTGGAATTGACAAAAAGGATGCTTCAATTAAACAATGACAGATGTGGTAGCCTCACTTCTCTGTGTTGCAACAGTGCTTTCCAAACGTCCCTCCATTATCACCACAGGGATCCTCCAAAAGCATGATGAAGTAACAGGACTCCAGTGTGTCAGCCCTTTGCAGAGCTTTCTTTCATCTAGGTCCAAGTGGAAGTCCACTTGCTTGGTCCAAAATGATTTAAGTCTAGATTCTGGAATGCTTCACCAAAATTGTTTTTATTCAAAGTTACAGTATAAATATGTTCTGAATAATCTTCTGAATGAATTACAGGAATTAGCCCACTTATTCCTAGTGTCAAACTGACAGTGTGCAGCATTACTTCTAACCAGTTTTCCTAATGAGAAAGCCATAGTAAAAAACAGAAACACCTTGACATGGATCACCTCAGCCCCTTGCACCCAGCCTGTCTTCTTCTGAACCAGGCTGTTTGACTTTACCTTTTCCCAAATGTTCTCTTGAGCACACATTTATACTCAGAGTATCTTCAAAGTAGCTTTGTGGCATTATGGGTCTTTTTTTAACTGTAGCTCTGCCTCATTCTTCTGTTCCTTTTGATTTTTATATTTTAATAAAATTATTTTCCACATCTGTCTTCTCTACTGGAGTAGTAATTAAATGACAAGTAAAGCAAAATATTATTATTTTAGTCAGTGTCTGCATAGGATATAAATTACAATACCAAATCAATAGACATTTACAGGTGGGTGTAAAAACCATGAAAGTGAGAAGGAAGAGAAAGTGCTAACTTGGGTGGTGAAACTGAAAAACTATAATTGAAAGAAATACGCAGGTTTGCATTTCAGTTTGCAAACATGTTAATTAATGAAAGAAATCACTAGACTTCTTGAAGCTTGGTTCCTAAAGTGTCTAAAAATCAAAAGATTTATTTTACTGAACTATAGGAAAATCAGGCATAGGCAAAGGGACCTGCACACAGCATGTAATATTTCTTGTTATTCTATTATTTTTAATCATGTGCTACATATTACTTTTGTTTCGAACGTGTCATATGTTCCTGATGATGTAGAATCATTTGTCACAACTGATATAAAAAGTTCTGAAATCTTCTTTGCGCCTACCAACAACATTATACACATGCAAAATGCTTTTAATACCATCACCAAGTATTTCAATTATCCAAGCAAGTGGCATTGGAGAAGGGAAATTTGGAATGAGATGATGATAATAGATTCAATAAATATGTAAATATTTAATAAAAAGACAGACCTTAAATTTGGAAATAGAAGTTTTGTAACTCAGTCAGTAAACCCAAGAATTGAAAGGCCGCCGCTGACTGCATGTAATATCATAATTCCCTACTAGAATCTTCCTTAATAAAATGTCATCTTCTCCCTGTACAAACAGATCATGATGTTGTAGGTTATTCTTGTGCACTATGAATTCAGATGCTGATTTTTATGCCCAGATATCCGCCTATAGTCCAGAACATGACATGGTCAAGCATCTCCAGTCTCAACGTTATGTAAAAATCGTTTCCCATCATCTACGATTGGTCAATAAAAAGATGATTCAGACTGTGACTGGGTAGAGGAGATAGGAAGGCTGGACTTCTTATCCTAGTCAGGGGTTCCAGAGAGAGAGAGAGAGAGAGAGAGAGAAAGGACCTTGAGGAAAGAGGGTAGAGAGACCATATGGAACAACCAGGAGGATTCACCATGAAGTCACAATGAAAGAGCAGACATGAGAACACTCATGGACCAGAAGGAGCCAAGGTGAGACCTCAATAGAAGGTAAAAGACCTCTGACTGAAAAATAGATAGCTTAGAGGGTTAAGATAGCTCAGAACCTGCCCAGTGTAGACTTGCTGCTTGTTAATAAATTCAGCAGGTTTTTGTGCCAATTATGTAGGAGCTGCACATTCCCCCAAATCACTACAGCATCATGCATTTTGAGAAGATGGAATATTGTACCCTGATTCTACCAGAAACTTGTGTCTCCTAGAGGGACCAGACTCCTTCAGGGCATCAAAGAATCAACAGCCCCACAGCTCTGAGTTTCTTATGCAATAACTACAAAACTTACTTTTGTTGGGAATTACTGGGTAACAAAACTTGTGATGAAATTTCCCATGTTATATGAATCAATATTAGACAGTGGTAAGAAAATATTTTTAAGTAAGAAAACACAAGCCTAACTCTTCCAAAGTTTGACTTTTTGGATGTGTTTCCGTGTATGAGGCTTGTGCATACAGATTTTCCTCAACCAATGGATATTTTAAAAATATCCAATGCAAAACACTCAGTGAAGGACAAGTGAAAAGTTGAGTTTTGGGGGTAATGTTTCCTCCACACTCCTTAGTAAAATAACTGGCATGAATGTACATCCCACATGCTGAGGAGTCAGCCTTTAAAACCAATGCAAACATTTATGAAAGATTGAATTTCAATTCTCAGCCCTGGATATAAAAAGGTAGGTTTGGGAGGGTACACACGCCTATTATTTGATTTTTTTAATCTAAAATAATGATAAACCAAATGACATATTGTTCCATAGACACTTTCAAATATAATTTATAATGTTGACAAATACAGAGCACATCACTTACACACTGTAACAGCATTACTCAACACATGATGGTTACACTTGGATTAGAGAAGCATGCATTTCCATTAATAGGTGTGGTGCTTTGAATGAGAATGATCCCCATAGGCCCATATATTTGAATACTTGGTCCCTAATTAGTGACACTGGGAAGGATGACAAAGAGGAGGTATGTTATGGGGGCAAGCTTTGAGGTTTCAAAAGACTCGGGCCATTTCTAATTAGTTCCTCTGCATTTTGCTTGAACTTTGAGGTGTGAGCTCTCAACTGCAACTCCAGCCATCTGCCACTTACTCTCTCAACTCTGCCACCATGAACCTTAAATCTCTCGAACCATAAGTCTCAAATAAACTCTTCTTTCTATACATTGACCTGACCATGGTGTTTTATCACAGCAACAGAAAAGTGAATCCAAGATTGAGCTACCCAAACTCTACCGAAAAAATCTGTTGTGCTTTGCTTATAGAGGTTATGTTGACATAATTAAATCATCAGTTGTCCAAAGTGATAATCAACAGAAATTTCAAGATGTCTGAAGGGAACATTTATGCTTTGTAAGTTAGGTAGAAACATTTCCATAGACAAATAAAAAGTAATACCGAGTCTCAGACATTACATTGAGCAGTCTATAATCAGCCTGTAAGGAACAAACTCAATGCATGTGAAGAGCTTTCTAAGCCCAGTGGTGAAGTGTGTGTGTGTGTGTGTGTGTGTGTGTGTGTGTGTGTGTGTGTGTGTGTGTGTAAATATGTACTGGCAACAAATAGGTTCTGAAGACTCATCGTCAACACTGAATTAATGTGTCCTTAATTATAAATTCTAAGAAAATATAGACTAGGTTTCTGTGAGTCTTGGTCAAAACATATTCATTTAGCACTTAGTGTATTACCGTTCTTTATGTGTTACTGTGATGAGCACCTTACTTACCTGAGCTGATTCTTTAACATTAAGCATGGTGAGTTACCCTGAACACAATTTACCGAAATTATGTTTTCTCTGCATAACATGTGACAGTTTTCTCACACTTAGAGTATTAAACCATACTTCAGCACTGAATTTGGTAATGGGGATACATTTTAAACACTGAACTTTTAAAAAAACAGAAATGAGAAAATGAGTGGAAACACATTATAATAGACAGTTGCTTACAGTATTAAAGGTGAGCCATGATCTTATCAGTTCTTGTAATATCACCCAAGGAAAAATGACTTCACAAAGGAAGAGGATTGATGCTTCTCAGAGTTCTGAAGGTTGGAGTATGGTGCTGGTATAGGCTCTAAGGTCTTCATATGGCACCACATTATATTACATACAGGGCTCCAGAGTGAAGCAGGATCCCCACATGTTCTGTGTACGCAGCCTTCTGCTCTGTTCAATTTTTGGCAAAACAAAACAGTATGAAGTTGCAAGACAGTATATGGAAATATCTCTTCATTCTTGTTAAGTCCTATGTGATTGGACCTATTGTAACCAGCCTGACAGAACTAATAGCGAAGAGAAGAATTTTAATTTTTTTTTATTCCATTCAAAAGGCCTCAGCATTTCTAATCATCAGGCAATACTAAGTTGAAATCCTCATTTTTTATTTTTTTTCATTTATTTCTCTTTTTATTTTAATATTTTTACTTTTTATTTCCATCAGAATTGTCATTTTACTGGCCAAAAGTTGCATATAGAATGATTAAGTCTTGGTTTCTATGAGCTTTCCATTCTCTGGTTAGAGCTCTGTTTACTTTGGCTTACAAAGTCTTCCCTTCCACTTGTGCTTTGCAAAGAGGAAGCATGTTCTTTACCCATATACATACAATTGAACAAATGGCTTCCTCATTCCAGTCTCACAGGCAACTATAAATATGACACAATTATAAAACCCTCCAAAATTGAGAACAATTGCTTTGCTTACCTGAGTGAATGACTTTACAGTCATAGATTAGAATAGCAATAGCCATTTTTCCAAAACAGAATAAGTTGGCCTTTAGTTATGTTAGGATAGAGCAACTTTGTTCCTCTAAGATCTTCTATATTACAATTTTTAAAAAAAACTTTATGCATAATGCAAATGTATAAGTGGATGTGAAAAGGAGAAATACTACAGAGACTTGGAGACATCAGGATTTGGCAGTGAGTCCCTGTTGTCCTTAGTGCTTCTCAAATCTCTCAGACAGGCCAGGACAGCACAGAATACTATTCTTCTTTTTTAGAGTTTTCTTTCTCTTGATTCATTATTTTCAATATATTTTTACTCATTCTTTGAGAATTTCATAAATACAGACAATATATTTTCATTATATTTACCTGTCCGCCAACCTAACTGCTTCTAGATCTCCCCTAAGTGTTTCTCACAAGGTTTCCCTTAATAGTACGTTGAGTCCAGTTGGTTCCATCAATATATGCATGGTTAACCTACCAAAGACCACTAAAGAAAACTGACTCTTCCATAACAGCCGTCAACTTTCAATAGCTCCTATACCAGGGGTGTGAGGTCATAATGCCCTGCCAACTTCATTCTGAAATGTTGACTTGCTTGATCTTGTGTAGGTCTTATATAAGAAACCATAGCTCTTGTGAGTCCATGAGTCTAAAGGTCTTCTCAAGTCCAGAAGATATTATTTCACAGCTAGTCCTTCCTGACTTCTGGCTCTTAAAATATTTCTGCTCCCTCGATCTTGATATTCCCAACCCTTAGTGGGAGGAGATGGAATATATATGTTCTATTTATGGCTAATCACTGCACAAGCACTAATTCTTTGCTCTCTGATGAGTTGTGAGTCTTTATATTCAGTATAGTCCACTTGCAGAAGTCTCTCATTCAGAGTCTCTGACATGTACATAGATAGATTTCCTTAGTAAGTCAGTTCCTTCTGGAATTTCACTTTATGCCTCTGAAAATCTATTTAGTGATAGCTCCCTTGCTCCACCAAGACACCAGAAGAAACACTCTTCTTCTTTTCTTGTTTTCCAATTCCTACTGCTTCTCAGATAGAGGATTCTATCTGAGAATTCAAGTTTATGTATCTTCCTTTGCCTGTGGTAACTTACAGGACAGAACTAATGGGCTGGACAGAGGCTGACCATTTCTCTTTTCTCTGGAGTCAGCTTGAGGGCAGATGGCCCCATCCCATGGAGCAGGTGCCTTCTTACTTTCTGACCTAGAGACAGCTTTATTGTACTCTCAGGTAGTAGGTTCAATGAAGTGAGCCCCAGTAGGGTCAGAAATCTGAAAAGATTTAAAAAACACTAAAAACACTATGAAATTTCATTGCCATCTGATTCACAGTCCACAAATTGCCCATGACCTGCATGCTGAAACTAAAGAAGTGCTTTATAAAATAGAAATTTTGTATACTATGCAAGATGTTGTAGTATAACTTACTAAATGCTCAGGAAAGGGTCTAGAATTATTAGATATAATACTAACAAAACTCACAAGTTATAAAAACAATTAATCTATGCCATGAATGAGCTGGACCCAGTGTTAAGATTTCAAATTTAAAAAATAAAGTGATCAGCAGAGCAAACAGAGAGCCCATAACATGGGTGAAGTCTTCACCATCTACGCTTCACAGAAAAGACTAATATTCAGAATTCACAAAGAATTACAGAAATTAAACATTAAGGAATAAAATTGCTGTTTTGTTTACTACAGGAAATAGTTGGAGTCAACCTACTGTACAGCAACTGCCAATCAGTCATTGGATAAATGAACCGAGTAGACAGTTTCAAAAAAAACCCCTCACAAATGGGGAATTATTATGTTAAACAGTGTCCTGTTTCCTTAAATGTGAGTTAAAATACTTTAAGTTAAAACTACTTTGAGATACCACCTCACCAGTCTTGATGGCTATCATCAAGAGCTCTGATAACAAATGCTGAAGAGGATGTGGACAGAGGGTAACCTTTATGCACTGTTGGTAGATATACAAATTAATACAGACATTATGGAATTAAGCTTGAAAGTTTATCAAACAACTAAAAATGGATTTATCACACGACACTCCTATTTCAATCCTGGGTATATAACCAGAGAACCCCATACCATTAGGTATATTCTCATCTCATGTTTATTGCTGTTTTGTTTACTACAGCAAAGAATTGGAGTCAATCTACTTGAACATCAATAAGTAAATGAATAACAAAAATTACATATATGTAGACGTATCCCTATGCATATATATTTATGAATATATTGGAATATTTATATATTTAAGTACTACTAATCTATAAAGCAACATGTAATTAAAGTTTTGCAGAACATGGGTGGATTTAGAATGTATAATATTAAACAGGTCCACATAGTCTCCAAAGAAAAAAGTACATGCTTTTCTCATACACAGAATCTAGCCAATAAGGTATTATATGAATAAATGTGCACATGGTTATAGTATAACATATAGAAAGAATAATAAGAAAGACTAAACATTAGGAGTTTAGAAAAGAATGAAAGCAGGTTATAGATATGAGTTATGAACAACAATTTAAAGCTAGTTGTTTTTCTAATTCTAATTCTGTCACAGGCTTTCATTTCTTTGGTGGATTAGTGCAGAAAATACATCTGATAGTGAAAGAGTTGCTATTCTAACTTTATACAAGTACATTAAGTATTTTTAATTTAGTTAATTTTGATGTGAGTTTCATTTTATTTATAATACTGTTTTAGCAATAAAGTTTTTAAAGTGTAAGGAAACAATAATAGTAATAAATGATAAAAATCTTTTATTATTTTGTTAGCTTTAAGTTGGTATGCATTTATAAAAATAATACAGGCAGCTCTGGACTAACACTGCCTCAGTTTTATCCATAGTCAGCATCATACATAGTTATGACTGAATGACATAAGCAGGGTACCAAAGTTGACAAATCAATGTACATGACAGTTCCATACCCGTGAAGAATATGCCTCTTGCTGCTTTATGTCTATATTCTTTCTCCTCTTCACCTATAAATTTGTTGCTCACAGCAGTCCTTAAGGACCTGTTTCCCGTCTATATACATTTGTCATCCCAAGAATATTACTGCAGTAGAAGCATCAGTATATAATTTCTTGAAAATATCTTATTTTTTCTTTGAGCGAAATTTCCTGGAGATGTATAATTGTCATTTTATAACAGTTCAGTACCTTATATTGCTGAGGAATGTTCTATGATATGGATATACCACATTTGATTAAATAGTTCATCCACTGAAGAATATCTGAAAATTTTATTTTTGTCTACTATGAAGAAAAAGTCATCATTAATGTTTAGGTACGTATTGTATGATAGCTCAACTATTCATTTGCCTAGGATAAATATACAAAACAGCTGCTGGGTTGTAAAGTAGTTGCATATTTAGCTTTTAACTGTCAAACTGTTTTCAAAACTGTCTGTGTATTTCCCAGTCATGCTGACCATCTATGTTATCACTACTGCCTTTCTTTTTCCTTATTCTCACAGGTGGTTTTCTTTTTCCAGTGGTCCAGATCATCCTCCCACACGCGTCTTTTCCATATGTGCATTGTTAATGTCATAATCTGTCCAAATGTCAAATTGTATTATTTTGAGGTTTCATGCTCAGCTTTGAGAGCTCTTTGAACATTCTAAGTGTTAATCTGTTATTGAATATACACTTTGCAACATTTACTCCTAGATGATAGCTGATGGCTTGCTTTTATGTCTTTTTCAATTTATCACAGAAGGGAAGTACCAATTTCGATAGAGCCTAATTTATCAATTCTGTCTCAACTTCTTCACGGTGATTTCAAGGTTTGGCTTCAAATATGTTTTTGGTGGGTGTTTTAGGTCATTATAATGCTTAACATGTCATTCCAGTCTGATAGTGGTAACATCCTACCAATTGTAGTGAGTCATGGAAACTAAGCCAATAGGCCCTTTTATATTCCCACTTTTTCTACACATTTTTCTTAAGTATCCCATCAGCACAAAGTGAATGTGACATCTGGTGGTTTATAAATCATGCTTCAATCATAAAGTATCATCTGACTAAGTTATAAGAGTGTATACTTTTAATATGTTTACTCCATTTTAAAGGTCAATATAAGGTCATATCTTTCCAAATTTTTTGAGTATTAATTTATTTAGGTTTTCATTTATTGTTAAAAGTAATTGAGATAACTTATAAAAAGAAAATGTTTGTTTTGGTGGTTTTGGGAATTTTCAATCCATGATTAATTGATCCATTGTTCTTGAGCCATTGTGAGGCAGCAAGACATCATGGCAAAGAGAATGTAGTAGAATAAAGTGCTTCCCAGGAGAACAGCTATGAGAAGAGAGGGGGAGAGAATGAGAAAGGTGACATCCACTATTCCCTTCAAATTCATGACTCCACCAGCCAAAACCAAACCAAAATAAAACAAAACAAAACAAAACAAAACAAAACAAAAGCATCTCCCATCAGGCCAATAGTTAGGACTCCTGAGACATTTCACGGACTGTTTTATTTGAGCCAGAGAATCCCAGCTAGAGAAACATGGGCCTTTGAGTCATATTCAATATTCAGAACTCAGTCCTTATTCTTAGAGAAGTGATTATATCTATTTTCTAAGGACAAGTTTGATAGCAACAAAGGCTCTATTCCTGATGATACTTTTATAGCACTTATACAGGTTTTATTTTATTGTTGTTGTTGTCTTCTGAGAGGTGGTACTACCTCTTTCCAGCCTCCATATTTTTTGATAAGATTTTACACTAAATGTGATGAGTCATTTCCTTCTAAATGCTTCTAAGAATTTTCTTTGCCTACAGTTTCCAGACACTTAATTGTTATGTGCCCTGTCATGGATGCCAAGGATTTTCCCACTTGGGGTTTCCTGCACATAGGCTTAAGATTTTTATCTTTCACATTTGAGAAATTTCTATCCATTGTTTCTTGAATTTTCTTTCAATGAATGTCTTTATCCCTATGATTTGGATTCTATAAGAGCTAGGCATTTTGTAAATTCTAATTTCTTTCATTTATTCAGATGGGAGAAATCATCTATGAATGTAAATGTTTGCTTATTGTGCCTTTGAGTCCTCCCAGTGTGCTTCCTGCTTGACAGGTAAAGTCACTGTAAGATTATACAGTCCTCAGGAGCCTTCCGGTTTCCATCTGTGATCTGTGGCCAGGAACCTCAGTCTGTGCCACAGGGCTTCATAGTGAAATAGCACCTGGAGAGAGTTAGCCTCCCAGAAGTGTGGACAGGCCTGGGAGCTGATCCTGTGACACAGGTCTCCATACTCAATGCCAGGAGAGAGCTGGTCTCCCAAGCATGACGACACACCTTCAAGCACAGGCAAGACCACCACTTCTGTTCAAATTCCTCGATCAAGAGGGACCCTCATAGAGCCATCAGGACACAGAAACCAAGGAACAGATGGGGACAGGATACTTCTGGTTTCTCTTTGCACTCCAGAGCTGACCCTGTACCACAGTTCTCCAAACACAAATTCCGCTCAGAGAGAGCTGGTCTCCAAGGAGTACTGATGCAAAGGCTTGCAGGAGGGACAAACCACAGCCAGAGAGAGCAAGACCAGCTAACACCAGAGATAACCAGATGGTGAAAGGCAAGGGCAAGAACATAAGGAACAGAAACCAAGGCTGCTTTGGCATCATCAGAACCCAGTTCTCCCATTACAGTAAGCCATGGATACCCCAACACACCAGAAAAGCAAGACTGATATTTAAAATCACTTCTCACAATGATGATAGAAGACTTTAAGAAGGAAACAAATAACTCCTTTAAAGAAATACAAGAGAACACAGGTAAACAGCTAGAAGCCCTTAAAGAGGAAATACAGGAAAACACAATCAAACAGGTGAAGGAAAGGAACAAAACCATTGAAGATTTAAAAATGGAAATAGAAAAAATAAAGAAATCACAAAGGGAAACAATCCTCGAGATAGTAAACCTAGGAAAGAGATCAAGAGTCATACAAGCATCACCAGCAGAATAAAAGAGATAGGAGAGAGAATCTCAGGTACAGAAGATACCATAGAAAACATTGACACAACAGTCAAAGAAAATGCAAAATTCTAAAAGCTCCTAACCCAAAACTTCCAGAAAATCCAGGACACAATGAGAAGACCAAACCTAAGGATAATAGGTATAGAAGAGAGTGAAGATTCTCAACTTAAAGGTCCAGTAAATATCTTCAACAAAATTATAGAAGAAAACTTCCCCTAATCTAAAGAAAAAGATGAACATAAAAATTCAAGAAGCCTACAAAACTCCAAATAGATTGGACTAGAAAAGAAATTCCTCCTGTCATATAATAGTCAAAACACCAAATACACAAAGCAAGGAAAGAATATTAAAAGCAGTAAGGGAGAAAGGTCAAGTAACATATAAAGGCAGACCTATGAGATTTACACCAGACTTCTCACCAGAGACTATGAAAGCAGGAAGATCCTGGACAGATCTCATACAGACCCTAAGAGAACGCAAGTGCTAGCCCAGGCTGCTATACCCAGCAAAACTCTCAATTACCATAGATGGTGAAACCAAGATATTCCATGACAAAACCAAATTTACATAGTATCTTTTCACAAACCCAGCTCTACAAATGATAATAGATGGAAAACACCAACAAAAGGAGGGAAACTACACCCTAGAAATATCACAAAAATAATCTTTCAACAAACCAAAAAGAAAATAGGCACACAAACATAAAACTAACATCAAAAAAACAGGAAGCAACAATCACTACTCTTTAATATCTCTTAACATCAGTGGACTCAATTCCCCAATAAAAAGACATAGGCTAACAGACTGAATACACAAACAGGACCCAGCATTTTGCTGCATACAGGAAATGCACCCCAGTATTAAAGACAAACACTACCTCTGAGTGAAGGGCTGAAAAACAGTTTTCCAGGCTAATGGTCCCAAGAAACAGACTGGAGTAGCCATTCTAATATTGGATAAAGTCGACTTTCAACCAAAAGTCATCAAAAAAGATAAGGAAGGACAGACACTTCATCATCATCAAAGGAAAAATTTACCAAGAAGAACTCACAATTTTGAACATCTATGCTCCAAATGCAAGGCCAACCACATTCATAAAAGAAACTTTTCTAAAGCTGAAAGCACACATTGCATATCACACAATAATAGTGGCAGACTTCAACACCCCACTCTCATCAATGAGCCCATCTTGGAAACACAAACTAAACAGAGACACAGTGAAACTAACGGAAGTTATGGACCAAATAGATTTAACAGATATCTATAGAACGTTTCATCCTAAGTCAAAAGAATAAACCTTCTTCTCAGCACCTCATGGTATGTTCTCCAAAAGTGACCATGTAATCAGTCACAAAACAAATATCAACAGATACAAGAAGTTTGAAATAATCCCGTGCCTCCTATCAGATCACTACAGATTAAGGCTGGTCTTCAATGGCAACAACAACAACAGAAAGCCCATATACACATGTAAGCAGAAAAACACTCTACTCAGTGATAAATTGGTCAAGGAAGAAATAAAGAAAGAAATTAATGACTTCCTAGAATTTAATGAAAATGAAAGTACAACATACCCAAACTTATGGGACAAAATGAAAGCAGTGCTAAGAGGAAAACTCACAGCTCTGAGTGCCTCCAAAAAGAAACTGGAGAGAGCATACACTAGCAGCTTAACAGCACACCTGAAAGCTCTAGAACTAAAACAAGCTAATACACCCAAGAGGAGTAGAGGGCAAGAAATAATCAAACTAAGGGCTGAAATCAACCAAGTAGAAACTAAAAGAACTATACAAAGAATCAACAAAGCCAGGAGCTGGTTCTTTAAGAAAATCAACAAGATAGACTAACCAGAGGACACAGAGACAGTATTCAAATTAACAAAATCAGAAATGAAAAAGGAAATATAACAACAGAATCGAAGAAAATTCAAAAAATCATCAGATCCTCCTACAAAAGCCTGTACTCAACAAAATTTGGAAGTCTGGATGAAATGGACAATTTTCTAGAAACATAGCAAATACCAAAGTTTAGTCAGGATCAAATAAACCATTTAAACACTCCCATAACCCCTAAATAAATAGAAGCAGTCATTAAAAGTCTCCCAACCAAAAAAAAAAAAAAAAAAAAAACCCAGGACCACATGGGTTTAGTGCAGAATTCTATCAGACCTTCAAAGAGACCTAATACCAATACTCTTCAAACTATTCCACAAAATAGCAACAGAAGGAACACTATCCAATTCCTTCTATGAGGCCACAGTTACACTGATACCAAAACCTCACAAAGACCCAACAAAGAAAGAAAACTTCAGAACAATTTCCCTTATGAATATCGATGCAAAAATACTCGGTAAAATTCTCACAAGCCTAATCCAAGAACACATCAAAATGATCATTCATCATGATCAAGTAGGCTTCATCCCAGGGATGCAGGGATGGTTCAGTATCCAGAAATCCATCAATGTAATCCATTAGATAAACAAACTCAAAGGAAAAAACCGAATGGTCATTTCATTAGATGTTGAAAAAGCATTTGACAAAATTCAGCATCCCTTCATGATAAAAGTCTTGGAAAGATCAGGAATTCAAGTTCCATACCTAAACATAGTAAAAGCAATAAACAGCAAACCAGTAGCCAACAAAACATCAAACTAAATGGAGAGAAACTTGAAACAATCCCACTAAAATCAGGGACTAGACAAAGATGTCCACTCTCTCCTTTTCTATTCAATATAGTTCTTGAAGTTCTCGCTAGAGCAATTAGCCAACAAAAGTAGGTCAAAGGGATAAAAATTGTAAAGGAAGAAATCAAAATATGACTATTTGCAAAGGATATGATTGTATACTTAAGTTACCTGAAATACTCCACCAGAGAACTCTTACAGCTGATAAACAACTTCAAGAAAGTAGCCGGATACACAATTAATTCAAACAAATCAGTAGCCTTCCTATACTCAAAGGAAAGACAGGCTGAGAACATAATTAGGGAAATGACCCCCTTCACAATAGTCACAAACAATATAATGTATCTTGATGTGACTCTAACCAAACAAGTGAAAGATCTGTATGACAAGAACTCCAAGTCTCTGAAGAAAGAAATCAAAGAATACCTCCGAAGATGGAAAGATCTCCCATGCTCATGGATTGGCAGAATTAATATAGTAAAATGGCCATCTTGCCAAAAGCAATCTACGGATTCACTGCAACCCCCATCAAAATTCCAACTCAATTCTTCATAGACTTAGAAAGAGGAATTCTCAAATTAATTTGGAATAACAAAATACCCAGGATAGCAAAAACTATTCTCAACAACAAAAGAACTTCTGGGGGAATCAGCATCCCTGACCTTACTGCATGGTATTTGTACAGCAACAGTCAGGTAGATCAATGGAATAGAATTGAAGAGCCAGAAATGAACTCACACACCTACAGTTACTTGATCTTTGACAAAACCACCCAGTGGAAAAAAGACAGCATTTTCAACAAATGGTGCTGGCTCAACTAGTGGTCAACATGTAGAACAATGCAAATTGATTCATTCCTATCTCCCTGTACAAAACTCAAATCCAAGTGGATCAAGGACCTCCATATAAAACCAGATACATTGAATCTAATAGAAGAGAAAGTGGGAAAAATCTAGAACACATGGGCACAGGGGAAATGTTCCTGAAGAGAACACCAATGGCTTATGCTCTAAGATCAAGAATCAACAAGTGGGACCCCATAAAATAGCAAAGCTTCTGTAAGCCAAACGACACTGTCCATAGGACAAAATGGCAACCAACTGATTGGGAAAAGATCTTTACCAATCCTATGTCCGATAGAGGGCTCATATCCAATATATACAAAGAACTCAAGAAGTTAGACTCCAGAGAACCAAATAACGCTATAAAAAATGGGGAACAGAGCTAAACAGAGACTTCTCAACTGAGGAAATTCATAGGGCTGAGAAGCACCTAAAGAAATGTTCAACAACCTTAATTAGGGAAATGCAAATCAAAACAAGTCTGAGATTCCACCTCACACCAGTCAGAATGGCTAAGATCAAAAACTCAGGTGACAGCAGATGCTGGTGAGGATGTGGAGAAAGAAGAACATGCCTCCATTGCTGGTGGGATTGCAAGCTGGTACAACCACTCTGGAAATCAGTTTGGTGGACCCTCAGAAAAATGGACATAATACTACCTGAGGACCTAGCTATGTCACTCCTGGGCATATACCCAGAAGATCCTCCAACATGTAATAAGGACACATGCTCCACTATGTTCATAGCAGCCATATTTATAATAGCCAGAAGCTGGACACAACCCAGATATCCCTCAGCAGAGAAATGGATACAGAAAATATGGTACACTTACACAAGCTATTAAAAACAATGACTTCATGAAATTCGCAGGCAAATGGATGGAACTTGAAAATATCATCCTGAGTGAGGTAACTCAATCACAAAAGAACAAACACCATATGTACTCACT
This sequence comes from Uromys caudimaculatus, assembly GCA_028551405.1. Classification (NCBI taxonomy): domain Eukaryota; kingdom Metazoa; phylum Chordata; class Mammalia; order Rodentia; family Muridae; genus Uromys; species Uromys caudimaculatus. The sequence goes on from CM052713.1 coordinate 3,586,991, forward strand.
GATAAGCAGATATTAGCCCCAAACTTCGGAACACCCATGATTCAATTTACAGCAACTCTTGGACTGAACGTGGGGTCCCAGATGGAGGAGTTGGAGAAGGGACTGAAGGAGCTGAGGGAGTTTGCAGCCCCAGGGAGGGAGCAACAGTGTCAACTGGTCAGGCCCCCCGGTGCTCCCAGAAACTAGACCACCAACCAAAGAATACACATGGAGGGACCCATGGTGCTGGCCACGTATGTGGTAGAGGAGGGCCTTGTTGGCCATCAGTGGGAAGAAAGGCCCTTGGGTCTGAGAGTGTTAGATGCCCCAGTATAGGGGAATGCCAGGGAGGGAAGATGGGTGTGGGTGGTTGGGTGGGGGAGTACCCTCATAGAGGCAGGGGGAGGGTGCATGGGATAAGGAGTTTTCAAATGGGAGACCTGGAAAGGAGAAAACATTTGAAATGTAAATATAGTATCAAAAATTAAAAAAAAGAATATCTAGTCCTATTTAATATCACCTTGTCTTATGACTTGGCTCTAGACAATTCTGGGTGCTATGGGTTAAAAAGCAGACTTTCACAGTATTATCTTGATCTCTTTCATCTGTCTATGAATACAGTGCTACTGATTGTGCTGGTTTGGGGCGAGTCACAGAAAGAGCATCCTTTGGCTGTGAGTCAGGATTCTCAGATGAGGATAAGAATGTTAGAACTCCAGGAGCTAGGAGATCTCCTAGACTAACTTCTTTGGGCTAGGGAATCCCAGTTGGTAATCTCCTGCCCTCAAGGAGGAGAATAAATTCTCAGATTCAGCATGGCAGAGAGCTTTCTCAAGGCACTAATAGAGGCTCAGTTCTTGTTCAGCAGCCACCCAGATGTATGTATATAGGTAGTGGAATGAATTCTATGCTGGGGGGGAGGGAGACAGAAGAGATTTCTTGACTTGGGACCCAAGTGTGTATTATAGGGCATCTTTCTGTGCTGTTCCCTTGCTGGTGTTATCTGTAGGAGGGGCAAGGGACTCGGTTTTATGGAAACAAGGAAACCTGTGCTGGTGCTCTACAGGTTCCTCTGCCAGGGAGGTCCAGGTCAATGGGAAGAACAGCTCTTCTTCTGGCTTCTGACTATCAGCAGGCTGTCTAGGAACCTAGTTTCATACAAGGAATTAAGGCATACCTCCTTGTTTGGTTGGCTAAGGAGTGAAGATGCCAGCCCTGAGTCTCATTCCCCTGTTAGTATACATGGGTTTTCCTATCCTGGGTCCTAAGTTGTCCTACAGAAACCTCCTATGAATACCTCCAGTTTATTTCCATGAATGGAATTGTACCTGTGGACTGGAACACAAGCCAAGTTTTGAGTATTGCATTCAGGAATTCAAGTTAGCTGGCTATACCACCCATGTTAAAATTTCTATGAAGAAGATAGGGTGACACAGAAAATAGAAATTTGGGAATTATTTGCCAACACAAAAGAAATAAAAAAATAAAAAGACAACACAGTGAGAAACTAATGGCAGGGCCATTCATAGTTATGACTATTATTTTAACAAACAGTTGGTCTATATAATGAATTAATCATTGTTTATATAATGAGAAAATAAAAACAGTTTTTAAAATGCATGAGGAACACAAGGGAACCGAACACGTTGTTCCATGTGTATCAACCATATCCAATATATACCAAGGAGAAGAGATACAGAGATATATGCTCAAATCTATACTATAAACTGTAAGAAAATTACAAGCAAAGAAACAATCATTATCAACAGCAACAACAAGAAAACCATGTCTACCAGATGAAGTCAAGGCCATGAAGAAGTTCTACTAGGACTTTACTAATCCTTCACTTCAGAAGAACTGGATTTTGCTGTATTTTAACCAGAAAGTAAGAGCTATGAAGTAAGCAATAAAAAGTAAGCTCATTTCTAAACATATTCAGCCTTCATCTCCTGTTCATGGGCTTAAAATAACTGCATGCCTTCAAACTGACTAAAAGATATATATCCCCAATGTCCGTGGAGATTTGCAGACACAGGCTTCTCATTTCCCATTGAACACTAGACATTTATGAGCTAAGACTCTTGACTGTGTCCCTCTTAATGACCTTGTTTATCTAAAAAAAATTGGAGCCTTATGCACCTTCCCCCACATCAGAAAAGCCTGCATTGCAATCCCCACAGCCTATGACAGTGGTGGATGTCTAAAGATATCAGACACACTGCACTTGAAACATAGCTTACAACTCCTTTGCATGCACTGTGAGCTACATGGAAAATTTCACACATGGCATTTTAACCGTCACCCAGAAAAGCCAGTCATCCACTGTAGAAAGCTGTCTATGTACATCAAAGCAACTTCTCAGCAAGACAGGACGAGTCTGTCCTTCCAGCAACCAAGCTAAGACAGGAGAACCACAAGTTGGAGGCTATTCAGGCCTAACAATCATTTAAGAAACAGCTGGGGATGCAGCCCAGTGGCAAAGAAGTTCTTGTCTAATTGCTTAGCATGTGCTGCATGCTAAGTTTTGTCTCCAATATCACCCGTACCCCCATAAAAAAGTATTCTTTCTGCCCATACCCATCTACAGTCCTTATTCTCAGCTATCATATCATTGTACCCAATTAGTTAAGTGGGGACAGAAAGTTGTCATCATAGACTTCTTCTAAAAGAAGGGATAAATGTTGGTCTCTTATATTTATCAAGAATTTACTTTGCTTTTCTGAAAAACTAATTCCTCCATAATGTTTGGGTTTTGTTTTTCTTCCAATCTAATTGAGAAAGCCAGGATTATGTAGAAGACACCACTGTCTTCCTGGGCCCTTTTGGGGAGAAGGATTGGAGAGAGGCTAAGGGAGAGAGTCCAAAACACCTCTAGCGATTCTGGAGTCAGTGCAAGGCTGAGAAGATTTGCACAGCCCTGACCCCAAAGGTTGTGTTTTAAGTGCTCACTTCAGGCAAGGAAACCATTAGAGGCCGACCTGCAGAAGCCTTTGTTTTGGAAACATAATGACACACCTCTGCTCTCCCAGCTAGCATCTCTCAGACACTGAGCTCTTTATTTACCTATGTGGCTCTGACTAACCAGAAGCAAGTGCTGCCGGCTGCCCGCTAGGATGACTAACCGGTGTCCTGCCTGGACTTGAAGCCTCAGACATGTTTTCCTCTTTCTGCTCCACACACTCCCCGCCCTGCCTCGCATGCCAGATCTCCAGGATGTTGAAGGCAGGACAGAGGGAGCAAAGCTGGTTTTGGAGAGGCTCTGTCAGGGGCCAGGCAGCCTGCAAGTCCCTGCACTGCCCAAGGTTCCTCTTGAAGTGTTGAGCCCTGAGAGACTTTCCAGTGAACCGAGGTTCCAGGTGTCAAAGAGAAGCAAAGAGCCCTACACACAGAGACAGAGTCTAGGACGCTCTGGCCTATGACCTACAGAGAAGCAGTAGCCACCTGTTCACCATGCCATTCACTAATTCTTAGAAGAAATGTACTGCAGGGCTCACGCTTGCCTTCTTGTATCTTGTGTCAAGACCAGTCAGATTCTAATTACCACAGTGAGTTTTCTAATTGCAGCATCATGAGAACTGGCATAGAGATACAGCACTGACATCTTCTTAACGTCTAAGTAACAATCCCTTAACTGTTTCGGTTTTACTACAGGTCCTACATAGTCCCACAAAATCCATTTTTGTTTAAGTTTTCCACCCTATTCTTATGAGTTGTACAGGCTAAAAAGAAGAATTATCTCATTTGTGAATATATAAACTGATGATCAAGATTTACCGTCATTTGCCTAGTCAGGATGGGAGAGACCCACCCTCATCACTGCAGTATCCTGCTGGTGTCAGGAAGATATGTTCACAAATGTCCAAAAGACTCAGCTAGGAAATACTTGACCTAGGAGATGCAACATTCAGACCACTCCACCCAAAACTTTATTCTAGTTTTTCCTCCCTGTATAGTCCGAATTACAGTGCCCAGGCCCTCTGTTTCTCACTTGGCTCATGATAGTAATGGCTGAAGAGGTACTTATCTTGCAGAATGTCCACCTAGTCGCACCCAGGCCCACTGCAGGTGTCAGGGCTCAGGAGGCTGTGGGGCACACAACTGTAAATACAACCTAACTTTGCTGCAGCAAGTAAAGGAGTGTATGTGCTTTTCTAGAAATGAGCAATATCAATAATGACATTGTTATGAGACAATGATTCCTGCATCTAAAATTAAACTTCAAGACTAACTTTGGCATACGGATGTGTTCATAACTTGTAGAATCCCTGTAATGAATAACTGTTTTGTTTCAGCAACTTTACTGCATATTAAATATTATTCTTTGGAAAGAAAGCCCAGGCCTAAAAGAGACAAATGCTATGCTTCTACTTTATTTGCTAATTACTGCAAGGAATGTTGGCTGTCTTGATGTGAAAACTGATTTCTATGGCTCTGTTTCCCTCTGGCTGCTTGGACTAATGAATCAATTTCTGTTGATTTGGAAACTTATATGTTACACGGAGGTAGAGTATTATTTTGTCAGTAATCAACAAGAGTAACTTAAATATATCTTGAAACATAAAGGTCCTTACTGGTAATTTATAAATAAATAAATAAAATGGGTAGCAGTTGTAGCAAGGTAATAAATTATTTCAAGGCTACATAGTAAGACCCAGTCTCAACAAAATAAAAATTAAAGATAAATAAAAAGAGTTGGACTTGAATATTTATGTGAAGACTTCATTCTGAAAAAATCTTCAAATGAGCATCTGTTCAGTAGCCATATATGAGATATAACCCTGAAGTCTATTTACCTTCAAGGCTTTTGCTTATCTTGTGAAAGTAAAAGATGGTTACTGAGTTGATTGTGAGGAATTACAGGTTAATGGCAAGGTAACATTTACATGCAATGTAGCAGGCAAGTCTTTTATAAACCTTATTGAACAAAGGACAATTAAGGGTCCATTCTAGTTTAATAAATCTTTTTCAGAGTTTCATAAAGCAGGTATTTCTTACAGGCAGTCAATCTAGTTCAAATTCTAGGAAATCTAACTGTGACTTTATTAAAGACAAAAACTGAAAGAAAAAAAAAAACCCAATTCATTCTTCTAACAGTTGCAATGTCTACTGTGAAGAACATGAATGCTAGAATTTAGAAATTTACTGAGAGTGATTTCTTCTTACTCCAATGAGGACCAAGTGTCAGGCTAACACTGTGTCATCAGCACCTGCGCCGTGCTTAGTGCAAAACTTTAATTCACCCTCATTAAAACCTTAGGGGGCATTATGGCCATGTACAGGTGCTCCATTAAGGCTAGGCTTGCTTAAAGGCACAAATGAAAGTATCTCTGTATGAAGAAAGGCCTCAGTGTCCTTGATCATCCTTAGGTTTCTTTACTAACATAAATTAATCTGTATATGCCTATTTAGAAACTGTTTTAACAACATATGGATACAGCTGTAGCTGTTTGTGTTTGATATAATTTTGAACTTGAAGTGAATTATACTTTACCTTAAAAGGGGCTAAGCAGCTTCCTGCTCATTTGTTAATGCAGAAGTCAAATACCATAAATTGATAATAAACACGCCGGCTTGAAAAACAAGACACACTCTACTTGACCTCTGCTCTTACTTGGCTTCCTTTTTTTTTTAAAGAGAGAACTTTCATGTGTTCCCAAGTAGGAGCTTAATGAAAAAACACCTTTAGACTCAAAGCACTGTTTCCTTTCAAACTATAAATAGAACAAAAAAGTAAGAAGATATTCCTCAAATTTGAATGGCTCACTCTATGATTAAGAAAAAACTACAGCTGTAAGCAATCTATTGAGTTCACAAGAAAAAAAGGACAGAAAATGTCTAACACAACAAATGTGGAAATTGTTGGTTTACCTCCTTCGAAAAATGTATTAACTATACCATCTACTATTCCAGCTCTGACCCCATAACTGAATATATGAAATATTTCTAGGTCAACTGAAGCATGAAAATTTATTTTCACTGTACTTTACATAAAATTAAACGCCTGGAAATGGCTCCCAGCAGGAGGTCTCAGTCACAGGCTTTTGTACAGTGTGGCAGCATAGCAGAAAGTGGTAGAGTAGAGTTATCCCATGTACAGTGTAGTAGCATAGCAGAAAGTGTTAGAGTTACCCCATGTATCAAGTGCACCATAAATAAAAGAAGCAGAAACAAGAAACATAAGGCAGAATACAAGCAGAAAGAAATTAACACACATTAAGCATTTGTTTTAAAGAAGAGTAGACTCTGCTCTAAAGTATTTCTCAGTATACAGCCTAACCACAAAGCTGCAGAAGTAGAACACTCAGAATGTGTACCAGCTTTCTGGTGCCATGCCAAAGTAACTGAAAACAAACAAACAAGCTTCATAATTTAGGAAGAAGAAAGGTTTATTTTATCTTATAGTTTCAGAGATTCGAGTCATGGTATGCAGACTTTGTTGCCTTCATACTGGTGGAAAGGGAGCGTATTATAGACTGAGCTTGCAACTAAGGTCTATTGATCTCTTGATCTCTGGGAATCCCACAGTGACATAACTTCCTTTTACTAGCATCATCTCCTTAATTTCTACCTTCTATTTGTCAAATGAAGGCATATGAGTTTGGGATCACTTTGAGTTAAAAATTCCCACAAGAGCTAAAGTGATAAACAGAGAAGATGTGGTGTTAAGGAGTGTCTCCAGAGCCAGATGTGGACAAGCAATACAGTGAACACATGGCAAGCCGGGCAATGGGACATTGCTCCTGTAGCTATTTGAAAGATCAGGTCTAATTTTGCAAAGATGTCTATCTAATGGCTGCTGGTGGATTTACAGAAAGTGACAGTGTTTCTTCCTATGGCAGGCTGTCTTTATCAATGTTCCTAGGGTCTCTTATTTAGCAGTTTTAAAATCAGGCCCATTTTTCACTGTGTATCTTGTCTCTAATCTTTTTGCATGGACCTCCTTCTCTTACACAATCCTTTCTGCCATTCTCCACATTTGTAACTGAGGTCTGTTTTGTAAAATGTGTTAGACACTATTCTAACTCCATTTTTGCTGCTCTAACTATACATATATAAATACATCATACAATGTAACTTACTGAAGACAGGTGGTTTGGGTATGAGAAGGAGGAGATGTCATCATGTACCAAACACCATCCTCTACTGAATGTTGGGCCAGACAATATACACATAAATGCAACAGTACAAACCCTCTCAATTAAAAACACGAGCAGCTTGTTCAAGGACAGTGAGCTCATTAGTAGGAAACCTGGGAATTAGAATTCAAGCTAATTAGTATAGTCCACTGCTCTGTAAGTTACAGTAAACATGTTACCCTCTGTCATATTTCACTTGTAGAATGGATGTAATGTAAACCAAGAAATGCTGGTATTTATACCCCCATGTGCCACAGAAAAGGGCTCAAGAACTCAACAAAGCTAAAGTTATTCAATGGCCCTCTCAGGTCCTTTGGCTTTCAAAATGAGGAAATAACTAACAGAAAATAACCATGTGTCAGTTATGGAAACATAAACAGACTTCAGTATAAGGTAATTGGGTATTTTATTCAACTACCATAATTTTTAAAAGAATTTTTTTCAGAGTAGATAGACGTTAGGGAAAATGTCAGAGTTTTTAACAAAAATCTGCTTGCTGACCATCATTGGTACCCCCCCTAAAACCTGGAATGTGAGGCACAGATGCTCTGCACCTCCCGCCCCAGGTTCTGCCCTCCTAGGGCATCAAAGCCACTTACTACACTGATTTTAACTAAACCTGGAGGGTAAAAATGTCCAGGTCTTGCCCAGCCCCCCACAGGGATTAGGGACCTGCCAGCAGAGCTAAGTAAAACAGGCTCAGGAATGTGAAAACTGTCAAAGCAGAAACAGCAAACAAGTCACCTGCTGCTAGCCCACTCAGGTGGAAGGTGTGCTCAGCTCTAGGAGCTGGACTAGAAAGGAGAAGCCCACATATGCAAGTGTGGAATGTGCTGTCCTAAACCAGCTCAATCCACTGCAAGGGAGAAGGGCACTCTGGTCTTTAGACTTTTAAACATGGTTCAGACTGATAGACTATAGGGACTTTTGAAATTGGACTGGATGCATTTCTGCATTATGATATGGTTATGAGCTTAAGGGGGGGCAGGGAGTGGAACGTTGTGATTTGAATGAAAATGGGCCCCATAAGCTCATAGGAGTGTCACTATTAGGAGGTGTGACCTTGTGGGAGTAGATAAGGTCCTGTTAGAAATTCGTCAAAGAGGTGGTCAGTCCTGCAGTCCTGGTGGTGACACCTGCAATTATCCATGTGACAGCCAAAATGGATAGAATTTGAACCATCCTTTTATTATGTTGGGTAACTATTGAGTCCACAACTAGAATCAATAGGGGTTCTTATCCAGGTATCACCCACCAACTTGAGGAAGAGAAATACTAGCACACAAACTCCTGACCATTTTTTAGGCAACAGTAGACTTGAGTATGGTAGAAAATTAAGGAGTTGTAGATGTTAGGGAATTGAGGCTGAGGGGAGGTGTTGAGGGTTAGACTTTTATGGCAGTCTAAAAAATTTAACATCCCTACAAAATGTGTCCTAGATGCCTTAAAGCAGCTCTCCATGCCAAAACAGGTAGGAGGTGGTAGCAACTTGGTAGTTGGGTGGACTTGTGTAGTTGGTGAATGGATGAGGTAAGGTTATTTGACAAGGTTATGGAATATGATATAAGGGGCAGTTCTGAGCTAGTCTGGGGTGAGGAGGCATATAGCCAGTAATCTTCAAAGTGGCCAGGTTGGGTGACACTAGGAATCTGGTAGGCTAAGGTCAATGTCTGGAGGGAGGCAAGAATTCCAGAGTGGGGAATGATCTCCTGGAGAAGGAAGTCTAAGACTGTTTGAGCCCCTTTTTTGGATAGGGAATGTGTTTGCCAACCCTGAGAAGGTGTCAACCAAGATCAAAGCGTACCTAATGTGTTTGACTGTGGGCATATGGGAAAAGGCAAGTTACTTAGTCCATTCTAGGGAGGGAGCATCTGGCCTGGTGAGCAGGAAAAGGGGGTGGTGGTAACTGAAGTTGGGGTCTTAACAATAGAGGGATTTTACAAGAGGCCCTTAAGAAAGACAAATCATCAGAGGTGGGCTACAGGTGGGACTTAAAAAAATGAGATGAGGATTGACTATTAGGACAAAAGTACTGGTGTAGATCGGACAGATTTGTTACTGATAGTGAAGAGAAAGGATGTCCTGTGATTGGTAAGATAGATCCAGGCCTCCAAGGGCTGCATGTATAGCCACCTCTTCAGCTTGGCTATTTCCCAGAGAGATAATGGAATTGTCAGTCTGGTGGGACTGACAGTGAACAATGCCACTAGCCGTAGAGAGACAGTAGTCCTTTACCATGACCATGATTTGGCCTGAGTTAGTTATTGATCCTCTTTGTGTTGTAAGTAGTCTGTGCTCTTTCCAGATGGTACCAGGAGACAAGAGGATGTAGAAGGCACATTTGGAGTCTGTGTAGATGTTTAGAGACTGTTCTTGTGACAATCAGAAAGCACGGGTGAGAGGTTTTAGTTCAGCCTGTTGATTTTAGTGGTGTGGACAGGGATGACCTGTGCCTCAACCATCTTAGGATCTGACACTATTGTATAGCTCAATTTTTGGGCTCCCTCGTGTAAAATGGAGCTGTAGTCTGTGTCCCAGGTATAGATGGCCTGAGGCATACATTCGTCTGTATGTGAGAGGAATGGGACCGTTCCTATAAGTTTTCAATGCAAGAATGAGATGAGGAGTAGTCTGTGTTTTGTTTGGGAAGGAGATTTGAGAAGTAGGCATTATTTAAAAGTGTGACATCTTCTCCTAGTGTCACCTAGAGACAGAGAACCTGGGAGAGAGGTAAAGTTTGTAACTTTTTTTATACATTAGGAGGTGAGACAGGTTGCAGGAGGAGAAGATAGTGTTAGATGACCTGAAAAGTAGTTTTTTGGATTCACAAATAAGAAACACAGCAGTCGCTGAAGCACATATCACTGGGTGATTTTATATATATATATATATATATATATATATATATATATATATATATACATATGCCACTGGTACAAAGAAAAGTTCCAGTTGGTGGCCTAGGATCCCAAGGGCATATTCCTATTTTTCTTTTTCTTTTCTTTTCTTTTCTTTTTTTTTTTTTTTTTTTTTTTTTTTTTTTTTTTTTTTTTTTTTTTTTTTTTTTTTTTTTTTTTTTTTTTTTTTTTTTTTTTTTTGTTGTTGTTGTTGTTGTTGTTGTTGTTGTTACAGAGAGGGAGAAGGAATGGGTTAAATCTAGGTGTAGTACCAGGGCCTTAAGGAAGGCCTGTTGGTTGTGATAGGGCAAGGTAATGAGAACCAATTTTTGTTGTGGTTGTTGATAAAGAATATCTCAGTGATTGAGGGCTGAGGAATACCATAAAAATCACACCATACAACAAACTTCATACAAGAGACAAATTGGGGTTGGAAGGAGATACAAAATGGCTGCTTCTCATTATGGATGGAGATAGTGATAGGCCAGGCCACAATGCCAGGCTTCATAGGAGGTGTGGAGCATGTGCACAGGGCAAAGTACAACAACAGTGAAAATGTTTTGCATTGGCTATTAATAGGTGCTGAGTCATTGAAGGCAGGGTGGAGGCTAGATCAGCGAGCTCTCAGGAGCCTGGTTCTAAAATGTGAGCAAAAGTGGTTCTTAGTATGCTCAACACAAACTATGCCTATAAAAACACAGATGCATTCCACAAAGGTGCCAACACTTTCGAGGAAGAGAAAAAAAGATCACTGAGTGGAGAGCCAAATGGAAACTCCTTTCTAAGAGCAGATGGAAGACAATTCAAATATGAGAGTACCCTCCCTACTCACCCACTCACCTCTTAACCTCAGGGTATAATGATCTGATGACCACTGTTTCAAACCCTAGAGTAAACTGTTTGTAGGCTCCACTTCTTCATTCACATCCCCATAGCAGAAGCTAAGGTTCTTTGCTAGGAGAACTTCTACTCATCCAATGAGTTTCTTGATAGCGTTGCCTCCAAACTCCATGTTTATTCTTATCTCCATGGCCCCATATATACTGTGGCACCAACCAGTATGCTCACTTTCCCCACTATTATATGGCAGTTTGTGGAAAAATCAAAAAAGCATCAACAGAGCAAGGCAGCAGAGCAAAATGAGATTATCAGTCAGCATCAATGATACCATCTAAGATACATTACTGTACATCATTGCTGTTTTCTCCAAAGCATCATAGATATCATGTGAAAGACAAACGTAATTGTACCACAAACTCACCATGTGGTCACTGAGAAATAAGACCGCTACCATGAAGTACCCAGTACTGACTCTCTTCCCTCCACACTAACAGGAAACTTGAAAAGGACATCATCAGGGCAACCCAGAACTGCACAACCAGTAACCACAGACAGTTCTTGGAACACCAGCATGAATATGGTGTGACTTTCTTTGGAAGGATGAATGAAAGTCTATTTACCCCACATATGGTACCAATAATTGATCAAATAAATGATTCCTCTGGCCTACTGAACTATTGTGTTTACCCGGGTTACTGACAGGAGAATTAATTAATTAAAGGCAGCTGTAAAACCCAACCCTAGCTAGAGTAATAATTCTACAAAAGCTACATCTCTGCAGCTCAGCAATGATCTTGTTATCAACATAACAGGAGAAAGTATCCTCTTCCCAATAGCTGTTTAATGTTTTTATTACTTGGAAAAGGGCTTCAATGATACTATAGCTTTCTGAGGGTTCTAAGCCTTGCAGGTTTTTGTTAACTTCAGAATCTTATGAGCTCTATAACTGCCTTGGCTCCTGGAAAGAATGATTCTATATGGAGAAAATTGCTACACAGTGCTTAGATTCTTTTTTAGGTTTTAGTTAGGTTCTCTGAGCCCTAGAGGGATGGTATCATTGTGTCATAATTATCTCATTATGATAGAGTATTGGTCCACTAGGCCACATCAGTCACTTATTTCTAAGACCTTGATGAATCTCTGCAGTCACCTCTAACCATTGCAAAAAATGTTTCCTTCCAGAATGGAGGGTGAAAGAAGTAGTCTATGACTAGGAACACTTCATAAAGCAATTTGACATATGGACCACATACATTTATCAAATTGATAGCAGTAGCCTCCCAAGTGGTGCTTATGACCCCTCTAGGCACAAGATTTTATCTTGGCTCATGTGTGATTTCTTTCTGTAGAATGGGTCTTAAATTCAATAGACAAACATCTGGCTGGACCAATAATAGTTGTGCCACCATTGTACCACCTAATCTCACCATGTCAGAAGAGGAGAATATAGAGTTCATACTAGATTTGGACTTCTAGGAACAATTTTCTCCAACCAACCTGCATAGTGCCTTCAGATAGTATGAAGGCCAGGTAGCAGGGTGAACATTTCTGACTCAGTATGAGCTTGACTTATCTTTCTCCTACTTACTAAGTGTGCAGCATCTATAGTAAAATGGTCCTTACTGTATAGTTCTGTTGTAAAATTGTGGTGGTTTAAAAGAGAAATGTCCCCTATAGGCTCATGTGTTTAAATATGTGGGTGTTCAATTGGTAGCACCATTTGGAGAGGTTATTGAAGCTTTAGGAAGTATAGCTTTGCTAGAGGAAGTTCATCACTGAAGATGGACTTTAATAATTTAGAGCTTTACCCAATTCTAGTTTATACTCTCTGCTTCCTTCATGCAGATAGAAGTATGATTAAGTAGCTTCTTGCTCCTGTTCCCTGTGTTGCACCTCCTTTTATAACTATATTGGTCATGGTGGTTTATTATCACAAAATAATACAATAATCAGCCACAGTGGTAGTCTGTGGACTTGGGGGCTACTTTAGACCATTGTAGTCAACTGAGCACGAAGGAATAATCTTATGGCTTCTAAGAGTGCTCTCTCCCACTCATGAAACTTGTCTTAAAACTCATTATTAGATATTTTCACTGTCTTGAAAAGTTACTTTTTATAAACCTATAGGATAATCAAGAGTTAACATTATATAAGCCTTTTTGTAGCAGTTGTACAGAATCTCTTAAGACCATTGCTATCTGCTCCAAGAAATTTTTCTAATTGGTCCTGGACAGCTAAGGGTATAATAAAACAAACTATGTTAGCAAAGTCCAATACATCATGAATAATGAATGTGTTGAATGCGTGTGTGTGCATGTGTGTGTCTATGTGTGTGTATATATGGAAAAACCGGACATGCTTATCACTAGCTGAGAATAACCATTCTGCAAAGGCAGTTGCATGGTATCTAGAAAATGCCAAACTATATAGACAGTAAGGAAGTCGGTGGTTGCTAGAGGTTAAGAAAAGGGAATGATGCTGTAGAGTACAGAGGAGTATGGTGGACAATAAAACTACTCTAAATGTGGTAATAATGTTGGGCATATGCGTTTATAGATCTATAAAATCCACAGTGTATATAATACAAGAGTGACCTCTACCTCAAACAACTCTAGAGGATAAGGCTATGCCAAGAGAAATTTATCCATTGTAACAAATGTTCTACCTAAGTGCAGGATATTGATAACAGGGAAGGCTATGTATACTCATTTCTGGTGAAGCCTCTGTCATTGTGTACTTTCTATTACTATACCTAAACACCATAGATTGTACAATTTATAATATAAAAGAAAATTATTTATGACCATTGTAGAGGCTGTTCATTCAAAAATAAAGGATGACAAATCTAGTAATGGCCTTTTGTTCCAAGAAACTCAGAAGAGAGTGTGGGCATGTCATGGTGACAGAATGAATATGCTAGAGAAAGATGCTTTTTATAACAAGGCCACTCCCTCTGCAATTCATTGATCTCTTATCCATGAATGGATTAGTCTATCACCAAGGAGAAAACTCTCATGATTTATCACTTGATAAGGGCCCCACCCATGCTGATCCCTTACTACTTCTAAATGGGGACTAAATCTCACCATGTGTTTTGTTGATATCATGAAAGACATGGTACCCCTTTAGAAGTGAGGTGTGTCTGCATGGGAATGAGGACTGTAGATCGTTCTTATGTAGTAAACATGTCCTTCACACAGGCTACATGATTCACACACAGCCTTATACAATGTTAATTACTAGGTTCCATGCCATTATGCAGTCACAGAAGCTATTACCCCTTACCTGAGCTACTCATCTTTACTCATCTGGCACTTCCTACTTTTCATAATCATGGGCCATGTCTTTGCTCATCCATATTCATTTTCCATGCATTTATAAGCTCATTATAATATGCCCTCACAGATTTGTTCATAGTCAATTTCATTTACTCCCTCTCTCCCAGTCTCTAGTCCCCCAATAGGGGTACCAAAGGCATAGTTGTGCTCAAATAAGGTGGACTCAGAAAATAACCAAAGATAAACCAAAAGCCAAAGATAATTGGCTAATGCTGTCCTGTGTTTTACACTGCTGGTAGGATTCTATATTAATCTTGTTTTGTTAATGTAACCTACACAAAAACCCTATAAAATTATTGGCTTGTCAACCATTAATTAATTATGTATGGATTAAAAGAGATATAGAATAAGTGGTTTGTTCAAGGGTACCCAGGAGGGGTGGAATGGCGATGACTTCTGACCGTACGAGTCTAGCCCGTATTTTTTCCTTCATCTATATTAAGGTATACTTCACATACACCTACACACAAACACACACACACACACACACACACACACACACACAAAATCTTAAGTATTTAAGGTACACAATATGATGCCTAGATATATCTATTTGTTGTGAAATATATTGCAGCAGCCAAGCCAATTAAACTGCCCACCATTTTATCTTACAGAGTTATGTTCTGAGTGTATCATAAGAACACTAAGATCCACTCTTGTAAGAAAATTTAAGGACTCAGAATTAATTACAATCGCAACTACATGCACTACATCTTCAGAATTTACAGGGATTTCATTTAATTTAATATTTGTGCCCTTTGCCCAGAATTTTGGCAATGACTACCCCATTCTATGCCAGTTCCTACTTTCTGCAAGACCCTGCCCTTTGCAAAACACTGTGCTTGGCAAGACACCAACCTTCTGTAAGACCCTATCTTCTGCCAGACCCTGCCTTCTGTATCCAGTCACATCAAGGTCAAATATTCCTGTCCTTGTTATTTTTCACTACTTCTTCTAATGGTTGTACCCCAAATCTAAATAATATACATACTCCTGTTTTATGGACTATGATTTTAGACAGTATTGATCAACTTTCCTGTAATACATGAGAATTAAAATTTACAGTACCTCTCTTTATTTGAAATGTATGTTAATTTTTTACTGATTACTTGTATTAAGTGTCTATTTCTTTTTTCTCAAATATAATAAGTTCTTTTCTACACAAGAAGGAAAGAATAATTACCAAAGTCCCTACCTTGTCCTTATACATTTCCTCAATACCCTGAATCAAAATTAAGTATACATTTCACCAGTTATATACCACAATCTATTATTTACTAATTTTCATGAGTTGACTCAAAGAATATAAAAGCCAATACAAAGCATATTCACTGTTAAAGCTGTCAAGCTTGTGAAACTAGGGACTGAGAAGGTGGCTCAGTCATTAAAGTGCTTTCCACAAAACTTGGTGCCTACACAGATAGTCAGGTGTAGTGGCACATGGCTATTATTTCTGGACTGGTTTAGGGATACAAAAACAGAAAGATCCCTGGACCCTGCTGTCTACCTCATATTGCCAAATCAGTGGGCTCTATGTTCACTGGGAAACCCTGTGAATATATGTAAGATGGAGAATAATTGAAGAAGACACTCAGAATTTACCTCTGAAGTTACAGAAGGCTGTGAGGCGCCATAAGGGTGCTGAGAAGTGAACCCAGTTCCTCTACAAGACCATTCAGTGCTGCTTAAATGACTACTCAGGCATCTCTTTACCCCTAACATGAAAGCATTTATAAACATTTATTCTGTGATATTTCCTATGAGCCATGAACAAACATCTATTTACCACAGGACACAAAGAGCAGACCAGAGAAATGATCCAAGCCACATTGAGCCATTGAACCAATGAGTATACTGGCATTATCTTTGATATCTTGAATATCTGAATGTTAACTGTGTCACCGGAATATCCCACTCAAGCATGAGTGACAACTCACAAAATTTGCATCCCTGCAGCTTTCTGAACAACTTACAGACAGCATCACCAAAGAGCCTCCCTCTTCTTCCCCGCCATTGTCTCCTGCTTATACCACCTCAGAAAGAGGTCTTGTGAGTTCTAAAACTCTCTAAACTCCCTAAGTGTTGCATGCTTCATTAGTTTTCATAATCCTTTATGTCTCCTTTCTATGAGGGAATACTTCAATTCAAAAATAGCTACAACAATGCCTTTTATGTTTCTTTTCATATTCCATTTTCTCCTGAAGTCCTTCTCCCTGTCAAGTATGACAGTTTAGGTAAAGTTAATTACCCCAGTTAATAGAGCCTATTAGAGAGGAAACCCATGAAAAATGAAAAGGAGTCAAATTCTTGGCTTTAGCTATTTATATGAAAACCAATTTAAAAGATTAGCCTTTTCTTTGTGCATTTAGAGGCATGTATATACATGCATACATATACATATATGTGTGTATCTATGTTTATACATAAATAGCAATGGTAGTGGTTAAAGAAATTTATTCCATCTTAAATACCAGGTAGTGTCATTTTATTTAATTCCCCAATTAAATTGTCCATTGGTACTGACTACACTTGTGCAGTTAGTAATAGATACAAGTATATAATCCTCTTCTTTAGCTGAATCAGACTTTAAGCTAGTTAATAACACATCTTTCTGAATTTCTTTTAATTAAGTATAAATACTTTAGAGAAACAGAAGGTAATACTTGTATACACAGCTTAGAAATATGGCTATTAAATGAAGGCAAGGGAACCAATAATATATAATGCTTGACTGCACAATACAGAATATTTTTAAAATAGAATATTCATTTGAAGCTCAGGATTATAGATTTGGACTATGAAGGTGCACCACAGGCTGACCCATGGAGAAGGTGATCACTAAATTATTAATCAACTTTGCTGAATGCACTGTCAGTTCAGTATTAGTTACTGCAGAGATCTGTTTCTTCTAAAAAATCATATTATAAATACTACAATAATTATCTATTGTACTCTACATGTCATCCTGTCATGGATGCTCTTATTTCATGTACCCTTAAAATAAGTGTAGCCAGGCATTGATATGACTAAGTAGTTTGTTTAAAGCCTTGCTGCCAATACAGAGGAAGTTTTGTTTGTTTCCAGAGACTGAAATGCCAGGTCAATGGGAAGGATGTGATGTGCAACTACTGCAGAGGAAAGCTATCCAAATAGACTAGACATTGGTTGAGACCACACGCTCCACTTTCTCCAGAGTTAGAGTTATTTTGAACTGTTGAAAGCTATTAGGAAGGTCACTACCTGTCTTGGCTTTGACACTTTTATCCACATGCATGATGCTTCAGCTTCAGGTTCACCTTCTCTGGAGATAATACTATAATATGCACCAACTCAATTTGAAACAAATTGGTCATTGACAACTTTTCCATGAGGTCCCCATGTAAAAATTTTCTCATGCCAAGCACGAAAAGGTATTTTGGAATCTATTATAGTAAGCATGGTCTCATGTAACAAAGAGTTTGTAATTGACTGTGATATAAGATGCAAGGATCTGTTCAAATATCCTGTCAAAATGTATTTGCTCCTCCAGATCCTGGTGATAACCATAATAATGTATTATAAGTAGCTCCTCTTCTCAGAAACACACCTGTAATTCAGTGGTTCTCGATTAGGCACAACAGTTCTGTTTGTAGAGAACTCTGATGCTTAGTGATCATGTAAGAAATCCTAAGAAGGAATATCTAAGCTTACTTTTTACAAGACAGAGTTGGTTCATTGAAACAATTTTGGACTCTGATAAGGTCCAGAGGGACCCCAGGAACCCAAGCTACTTAAAGTGGGCTTAATCTGACAGCCTACATGAGCTAGTGGATGAAACAGGAGCCAAAATGAAGCAAAACACCCCAAACCCTGGCTAGGGGAAATGGCTGTGAAGCATCCTGAGGAGAGTAAGGTCAGGGATCAAGCTGTATACTACAGGATGGGAGAGCAAATGGAAGAACTGGAATATTAGCCTGCCACACAAATAGTGATCAGGGATAATCATGGTGGCAAAAAGATCTCCCCGTGGACAGTAGCTACAAAGGCCTGTAAACTAGCAAGAAACACCTTTCGATAGTTGAGTGCCAGCTTTTCTAGCACTGCAGTGGGAGATAAATTACTGACCTGATTGGGAAAGTGAAGTAGAAATTTCTGGTTTCTTTGGAGACTCAGTGTTGCGGGAAATATTAAAAATGAACCTGCCAACTCTCTGCGCTCTTGCTTCTCTCAACCCACCAACTCTCTGGCCCTGCCAGGCCACAGGGCTCCCGCCTGGTGCTTTCAACTCAGTGGTCTCTCAACCCACCAACCCTCTGGTGGGACACCCCCCCCCCGAGTTCCTCTCGCTTCGACACAATGCCCCACGCACCCCACAGTCAGCTATCTTAACACCCAATTACCCAGTAGAATTAAAACTCTTAAGCTTATAGTTAGCCAATCAGATTTATGTATCAATAAAGTCTCAATTTATAAGATGCCAATACAATAATTTCTGAACCAATTGATAATAATAAAAGCTTTATCCCATTATTCTAATCTTTATGATATCACAACTACTTGTGGCTGGTAAATGCCATGCTGTTCCACATCCACTGCCATCTTCCTTCTCCTCTCTCTCTCCTATACTCCTAGTCTTAGTGCTGCCTCCCTTTTCCCTGGTCAATCCCAGGCCTCCTTTGCACTAATGTAATTGGACAGGGAAAATCCTGCGACAACTAAGTTTTGTCATATGATTTATTTTTGAAACTGTCTTATGAGAGGATGTATTTGCTGAAGCAGACAATATTAGAAGTTGCTTTGCTGAGAACAGACGTGTGGTATTTTTCTGGAAGCGGCCTGAGAAAAGGGCATGAGCTATTTTGCTAGAACAGATGCATGAGACAACACATGATGTTTGGAGATGGTATAAATATAGCCCAGCAGATAGTGAAAGATGCTGGATGGTATTGGTTCACCCAGCCTTTCTTTGCTGGTCATCAATGGGCTTTGCTGATGCTGGTCTTCGCAGACAACACTGGGAAGTATTGATATGCCTTCCCATTCTTTTCTGATCATCATTTGTCATGACTTCACAGAAAAACGCACTACCAAAGAACTTCTGGTGGTGTTCCGGTGACTTCTTGCTGATTCTGTGGACTCAGGCCAATTGGCAGAGCTCTGTGGTTTCTTCTGGATCAACCTGCCATTGCTGATTTGTAAATGGTGTTTGTGAATGAA
This sequence comes from Uromys caudimaculatus, assembly GCA_028551405.1. Classification (NCBI taxonomy): domain Eukaryota; kingdom Metazoa; phylum Chordata; class Mammalia; order Rodentia; family Muridae; genus Uromys; species Uromys caudimaculatus. Next base: position 3,606,377 of record CM052713.1, read on the forward strand.
TGGAGCTGCTGCTGCGGATTCATGTGAACTGCTGATACCCTGACAACACAGATTCGATTACCTCCAAAGAACTATGTCTAAACAGGTCCACAACATCCTTTGCTCTATTAACATTTCCTTTCTACTACCTCTGGTGGGTGGCAGGCTAGAAGGGAGGTTAAAGCATTGAAGAACTAATAAGAATAATTCGAAATTATTAAAAGTATGTTTTGAAAAATGTAAGTCTACAGGAAGGTCAAATGGCTCAGTGTTTTCCTTATCCATCCAAATAGGATAGCTATTCTCTGATGGGTCCCATTTTAAACCTTATTTGCATGCAGGCACATTAGCCAACCAGGGACCAGGTGCTTCTGTGTAACAGAGTAGGGATGCTGTGGAGATTCAGATTCCTGGAGTCAGAGGAGGAAGAGAAACAAGACTTTAGATCCCTGCTCCTGGTTAGCCCAAGTCCTGCTGTCAGCCAGCTCTTGGCTCCAAGACAATCTTCAGAGAAGGAAGACAGACTCATAGGAGTCTCCACACCCGAGGCTTCCACTTTAAGCAGGGAGCCGTTAGATTCCTTCTGCTCTAGCCTCCAGAACTTGACCTGAGGATACAATGAGAGAGACTCACTCTGACATCATCCTCCAAGGCTCCATGCTTTGGCTACAAGTGGCAATTCATTCCTGCAGCTGTCTCGGACCTTTAAGACTTGCCAAATATTGAAAACCTCCCATGCTACTTCCAGTGATTTTTTTTTTTAACAGACTTTCTCTGAAGGGACTTCTCCTTGTTAGCATCCTGAAGTGCTTTAGAGCTATGATACTAAAACCTACTGACAGCACCGAGCTGAAAGATGCACAACCCTAACATATACACAGAGGACCTAAATCAGACCCATACAAGCTCACTGACCTCTGTGACCTCACTTGAGTTAAGGTCAGTTGATTTTGTGGGCCATGTTCATATGTAGTCCTTGATCCCCCTGACTTCTCCAGTACTTCTTCCCCCAAGCTCTGCCTGTATCTGCTCCCAAAGTTGCTGAATGAAGGAAGTTTCTCTGGTGTCTCTGATATATGATGACAATTATGCTAGATCCATGTACATCATGTCAGTATGACAAATTGTAGATCAGATTGATTGATTGATTGATTGATTGATTGATTGATTGATTGATTGATTGTGTGGCCAGGTTGGTGTCTGAATACCTCCACTTAATGCCTTGTGTGGTTACAGATAATGGCTGGTAGTGTCCTCCACTACTCTGCCCCTTTGCTAGGGTCACTTTGGTAGATTCTATGGAGCTTCCATTATACTAGGTTTCGACCTCAGTCCTGGAATCTCACACACACACACACACACACACACACACACACACACACACACACGCCAGTTCCAGTCATCTCTCCCGGTCTTCTCCCCTCCCATACCCCATAGCCACCTATGCCATGCCTAACCTCTACCAATCTACCTACAAAATCTATTTCCCTTTCTAGGAAGATCCTTGCACTCCTTGTTACTTAGATCTCTGGATCTGTTCACGTAAAAGTGAATACATACAATATTTGGCTTTTTGGGTCTGGTTACTTCACTTTGGATGATGCTTTCTAGTTCCACTCATTTATCAGCAAACTTCATGATGTCATTTAAAAAATAAAAACATTTGAGTAATACTCCATCTTGTAAATGTACCACATGTTAAAATCCATTCTTCAGTTGAGGGACATCTAGGTTTTTCCAAGTTTGTGGCTGCTATGAACTTAGTTGAGTTATACAGATGTAGCTGCTAGGAACATAGTAGAGCAAGTGCCCTTATGGTAAGATGGTACATCCTTTGGGTATATGCCCAAAAGTAGAACAGCTGGGTCTTGAGGTAGACCAATTCCAAATATTCTGAGAAACTGCGACGGGTATTGAAGTGAAAATCTCTGGTTAGGTCATGTGATTCAGTCTCACGAGATGTTTTGCTAATGCTGACTTATATGACATTTTGCTGAGGCAAGACCTGTGAAAGGACACATGATGTTTGGAAAGAGTGTAAGTAGGACTCCATGGCCAGACATTCCGACTGGTCCTGATCACTCAGGCTGACTTGCGCAGATTCTGTGAAAGCCTGGCTGTTTCTGCTGGGTTGTGCCACCACTGCTAATTCTTGTTTGGAGAACTGGACTGTTGGTATCCTGACACTACTGAACTGGACTACTGGTATCCTGGCAACGGAGATTGGAATCGACCCAAAGAACTATTTCTAAACAGGTTCCTATTCCCTTGTCCTATTTACCATCTTTTTGCCCCTACCTTATGACAGTGGGCTAGAAGGAGGTTCGAAGCATTTGAGAACCCTTATTAAAGTAGGTTTTGAAAAATCTAAGCATGAGGGTGCTGCTTCTCTGCTCTCTTTTCCAGCCCTTTATCATTTGTACATAAGAGGGCTACTCATAGCATCTGACTGGTCCTGTTACTCTCACTGACTCATGCAGATTAGGAGGAGTATTTGCATCAAGACATTTTGAACGTCTTGTAGAATTCTGTACCAAAGCTGTCTGGCCCTAGGCCTCTGTTGGGTTTGGAGAATTTTAATGACTATATCTGTTTCCTAGGGGGTTGTATTTATATTTGTTTATCTGATTTTAACTTAAGTGGCATCTTTTGAGATAACTGTCCATTTCTTTTAGATTTTCCAATTTCGTGGGACACAGCATTTCAAAGTACACTCTAATGAGTCTTTGGATTTCCTCAGTGTCAGTTGTTATGTTCCCTTTCTTCATTTCCGATTTTGTTATTTTGGATAGTCTTTCTCTGTCTTTTAGTTAGTTTGGATGAAGGTTTTTCTATCTTGTTGATTTTCTCAAAGAACCAACTCTTTGTTTTATTGATCCTTTGTATTCTCTTCACTTCTGTTTTATTAATTTCAGTCCTCAATTTATTTTGTGCTCTCTATACCTCTTGGGTGTGTTTGCTATTTTTATTTTGCTGTTGTTGTACAGATTCAAGTGTGCTCTTAAGTCTCCAATTTCCTTGTGAACGCAGTTAGTGCTATGAACTTTCTTCCTAATCAAACTTTCATTGTGTCTACCTTTTAATGTTTCTTGGCCCTTTCCTCTTGCTGCTTTTAATATTCTTTGTTCTCTGTGTTTAGTATTTTAGTTATTAAGTGACATGAGGATTTTCCTTTCTGGTCCAATCAATATGGTGTTATGTAAGCTTCTTGTACCTTTACAAGCATCCCCTTTTTTAGGTTAGGAAAATTTTCTTCTGTGATTTTGATAAAAATATTTTCTGGGCCTTTGATCTGGATTTCTTCTCATTCTATTCTTATTTTTCTTACGTTTGGTTTTTTGTTGTTGTTGTTGTTTTGTTTTTTTTGATACTTTATTTACATTTCAAATGTTTCCCCCTTTCCAGGTCTCCCCTTTGCAACCTCCTATCCCCTCCCCCTTCCCCTGCCTCTATGAGGGTATTACCTCACCCATCCACCCACTCCTGTCTTCCCTCCCTGGCATTCCCCTATACTGGGGCATCTAACACCCTCAGGCCCAAGGGCCTCTCCTCCCCCAGATGGCTAACAAGACCCTCCTCTGCCACATATGTGGCCAGCACCATGGGTCCCTCCATGTGTATTCTTTGGTTGGTGATCCCATCTCCGGGAGCATCGGGAGGTTAGGCACTGCTGCTCCCTCCATGGGGCTGCAAACTCCCTCAGTTTCTTCAGTCTCTTCTCTAACTCCTCCATCTGGGGCTTCAAGCTCACCCCAATGGTTGCTATGAAGTGACTTTAAGTTTCGTTCTTTCATTGTACCCTAAAAATGTTTAGATTTAACATTTTCTTTGAATTATCTAATTCTTCTATGTTATTTTCAATGCTTAAGATTCTCTGTTCCATCTCTCTTCTTCTTTTTGGTTATGCTTGGGTCTGTAGTTCCTGTTCACTTATGTAGATTTTCCATTTCCAGGATTTATTTGATTTCTGGGTTTTTTATTGCTACCATTTCCGTTTTTAGGTCTTGAACAGTTTTATTTGTTTTTCCTCCTTGGCTTTCTTGACATTTTAAAAGGGATTAATTGATTTTCACCATATATTTTATTGTCTTTTTCTCAATTTTTAAATGGGATTTATTAACTTACTTTTTAAGAACCTCTCTTATTTTCATAAAGACCATTTTCTTGCACTTCATCTGTGTTGGGCAATTCAGGGCTTGCCGTAGTGGAATTCCTGGGCTCTGCTGGTGAAATATTGCCCTAGTTGTTGTTGATTGTGTTTTAACACTGCCATTTAGGCATTTGAATTTAGAGTGATTATAGGTTTAGGTTGCTGATTTCTGGGTTTGTCTTTGTTGAATGGGTGTTTTCTTCCTCCATTTCTGTTTCATCTCTGGTCTTCTGACTCAAATGGCCTGTGGTTGAGTAGAAGTTTTCACTCAAGTTGGGGTGAACTTTTGATGGACCTCTTGGTACTGCAGTAGGTTAGGATTTGGAGTTGTGGTGATATGCGTGGCTCTAACCTGGGTGGAGGTCCTCTGGGGTTCAGGATGCTGGCCTGGCCCCTGGTGGAATAGCAGGTTTCTGCTGGAGGTGTGGGCCAAGATACAATTACAAGGAGAAAAGGGCCATTTGGAGGTTTGCTTAGCAGGTACTTGTGGGGTGGAAGGTGGTCTTATCTAGGGTTCAGAAGCTTCCTGGGGAAGGTTTCAATGACTAACCCTGCCACATAATTCCCAATGATAGTCATTTAGATATTCACAGATCAATTTAAGAACTAAACGATAAAAGTTGCTTTTCAAAGAGGAATGGTAAAAGGGATAATATTATTCTTTCTAGGCATAAGAGAGTAGATATAAGGTGTGAGCGAAATATAAGGGTTCCTATAAGTGAGAAGGAAAAAGCTAATGTTAGGTTTAAAAGGGTGGATATCATTATTGGTAATTATGAACTTTTTCATAATCTAATGAGTCGAAATCATTAATTTTTATTAAACTAATTACCAGTTATTCTGTTCATTCTAATCCTTTTTGTAATCATTCATAGGCCAAGCCAAGAGATAAAATAGTTACTAAAATAAAGGCTGAAGTTATTATAATAATGGTGTTGGTTGTTTGAATTGCTCATTGAAGGGGAAGTAGTAGAGCAATTTCTAGGTCAAATAATAGGAATGTGATAGCTACTAGGAAAAATTTTATTGAGAATGGTAAGCGTGCAGAGCTTGTGGGGTCAAAGCCACATTTGTAAGGATTGGCTTTTTCTGAATATAAATTTATTTGGGGTAATCAATATGCGATTGATACAAGGGTGAGGGATAATAAGGCGTTAATTGAAATAATTATAAATAAGTTTATTACTCTCTTCTGAGGTTTATCAGATTCTACTAATTGGAAGTCAGTTATATTAATTGTACTAAGAGAGTAAGATCCTCATCAATAGATTGAGACATAAAGGAAAAGTCAAACTACATCTACAAAGTGTCAGTATCATGCTGCTGCTTCAAATCCGAAGTGATGTTTAGATGTGAAGTGAAATTTTAATTGTCGTAAAAGGCATACTGTAAGAAAGGATGATCTGATGATTACATGGAGGCCGTGAAAGCCTGTTGCTATGAAGAATGTGGAGCTATAAATTCCATCTGAGATAGAGAATGATGTTTCGAAATATCCTGAGGCTTGAAGTACGGTGAAGTAAAGTCCTAATATAATAGTGATTGTTAGGGCTTGATTTATATGGTTTCATTTTCCTTCTATAAGGCTGTGGTGAGCCCATGTAATTGATACTCCTGATGCTAAAAGTACTGTTGTATTTAGGAGTGGAACGTCTAGTGGATCATCTTAGATTATTCTAAAAGAGTGTTTAGAATGTGGGTCTTTCTCAGCAAAACTGAAATAATGCAGAGGAAAAATAGGCACATATGTGTACACAGTGTGGACATTTTTATATGCAGATTTAAAATACAAAGTTAGCATGTGAGAACATAATTTAATTAATAAAATAATTGTATTGAATCAATAAAAGCGAACATTATTTTTATCCTTAGAACTGTAACTTTTTCTTATGTATGTTTAAAAACTATAGAGGAATAAAATATTAATCTGAATTTTTTACATGCAATTGTCTGGTAACGCAGATTTTCTTCCCTAGACTTAGCAATTCATAGTACAGCATGTGCTTAGCAGATGCAACTTTTGCTGAAGTTGGTTTGAAAACTCTCTGCCTTGTTTGTCTTTCTGAAGACAGAAATCCAAGATTCTTGACCAAATTTCAGGGAAAGCAAGACATACACACACATACACACACACACACACACACACACACACAGAGACAGAGAGAGAGAGAAAGAGAGAGACAGAGACAGAGACAAGAGACAGAGACAGAGAGGCAAATAGAGACAAAGACAGAGAGAGATAGAAACAGAGAGGGGTAAAACTGAGAAGAGAGCAAGCAGAGATTATTTTTAGTTATTCTTCTGATCTTTGAGTGAGTGGATGAGGAAAAGTAATTGTTTTACTAAGAAGTTATGGATGGAATTAATTTTGCCATTTCTTAGCTAAATGGTAAAATATGGTAGAATTCTCTGAGCCACCTACATATATTATGGTAGAATTCCCTGAGCCACCTCTATATTTACATCCTCAACTTAGTAACTTTCATTGTTGCAGTTCTTGAAATGTTCTTTTTAAAATATTTACTTATTTTAATACATTTGTTATTAATTACAACTTTTTAAAAATAAGTATATGTGTGAATGTATGTGAGTGTATGTGTGTACGTGTGATTGTATTAGGGGAGTTATACATTCATATCTGTATGTTGGGGATGTGTTCATTGTGTGTATATGTATGGTGTTTGTGTGTGTGTGTCTATGTGTGTGTGTGCTTGTGTGTGTGTATGTGTGTTGTGGGAGGGGTACATTAATGTGTATATGTGTGTGAGTGCCACCATAACCTGTAGAAGTTTAGGAAAACCTCTTCAAGTTTAGTCTTCACATTCTACTGTGTTTGAGACACAGTCTCTTAGTTTCCTGTTTTTAGTTTCTGTGTTAGCCAGGCTAGCTGGCCCTTGACCAGAATTTTAGAGATTCTCCTGAATCTACTTCCCATCTTTCTATAGAAGCACTGTACTTAAAGACACATACCCTCACATAAAATAAATTGTTAAAGAAAAGAAATGAACAAGCAGCACTACCTGAAATAAATTGCTTGGGCATACCATCTGTATGAGAAAGGACTGCCACTCCTCCAAATCAAGCTCTGGGCTGAAGAAGAATGAAGCCTATCCTGACCAGCAGATGCCACACTGGGACATACTGGGTTGCAGACCATGCTACCAAGGCAGAGCAAGAGCTAGGGTGTAGGAGTGTTCTCTAGTTGTTGTTAACTCACACAAAGTGGTGTTAAATTTAGGGTTAATTATTAAAACAAGTCTTGTATGTTCTTTACAAACGCCTTAGAAAAGTGTAGACTTTGCTCCTATGAGATTACATATCTATAACACACTGACAAAGGTTTTCCTCATACTTGTAAGAGCTGGTTGATGCTTCTCACTCTTACAGTCACAAAAGAAAGAAACCGCATTTCTTTCTTCATATTACCTGTAGGTGTGAACAAATACAACATTAATAGACATGCTAACATGGAAGGGGGAATTATGGGGATGCATATCTAGGCAAAGAACTATAGGCAACAAGGACATTTGAGAGTAAGAGAGTATTAGCCAGATACACACTCCATAATTGGTTATTGAATGCCATGTGGCCAGCCCTGAAATCATAATCATGTACATACAAGCAAAACAATACCGACTGAGAAAGTTCTATGCACACACACATAGCTCTTATCATCCCAATGGCTCTTCTAGCTCAGAGGTCCAAAGTCCTTCCACAGTCTTCCCCTATACATGGTCATATTGTCACAGGAATACCCCACTACGCTGGTCCAATTAGTCTTAGTCAGGGTTTCTATTCCTGCACAAATATCATGACCAAGAAGCAAGTTGGGGAGGAAAGGGTTATTCAGCTTACACTTCCATGCTGCTGTTCATCACCAAAGGAAGTCAGGACCTGAACTCAAGCAGGTCAGGAAGCAGGAGCTGATGCAGAGGCCATGGAGGTATGTTACTTATTGGCTTGCTGCCCCTGGATTGCTCAGCTTGGTTTCTTATAGAACCCAAGAACCAGCCTAGGGATGGTACCACCACAAGGGGCCCTCATCCCTTGATCACTAATTGAGAAAATGCCTTACAGCTGGATCTCATGGAGGCATTTCTTCAGGGGAGGCTCCTTTCTCTGGCATAACTCCAGCTTGTGTGAAGTTGACTCACAAAACTAGCCAATACAGGGGGGAAGAGAACAAAGAAGTGGATGACACCAAAAATGCTCCCTCTGAGAAGTAAGGAAGCTAACATTTATTTCCTCTGTCCTCACTTGCCCAGCATCCTGATGTGTCTACTCCCATGGCTGCCATCTCTGCAGGGGACCCCAGTAGCTTACAGATACAGAACAGCCAGCTGCTTCCAGAGAATTCTGTTGAGATTTAGTCCGGTAAGATTCTTACTAATTTTCCAGATCTGAAAAAAAAAAAAGCAGTGTATTATTGAGTCAACCCCTTCCTTACTCATTCCTTTATCTTTGAAAAAAGTCTTTCTTCTTAGCACTATTTGAGCCCCCTTGCAGAGCCCCTCCTACTACCTCTCATGATGTTCTTTCAGGTTATTTTCACCTGTGTCCTTGGAGTTTGCAGACCGATCTGTTATAGGATGGTAGGGCAGAGCCTACACTATCTGAGAACAGTGGAGGTTTGTACAGTGTCACCTTCAGTGAGAGGTGAACAACTCTGCTGTGACTACATGGGACACATTTACTTTTTATTCTAGCTGTGCCGTTATTATTTGCACTTACCAGTACATAAAGAATAATTTTAAAAAGAGGACGTTTGTGACAGATTTACAAGATACTTTAGGTATTTACCATGTCAGGTAAAGCAAGACAACTTCATAGGGGTAAAGGATAAATTGGGTAGGCATGAAGTCCTCTTTACAGATACAAAATTAGAGGCCCACAGAAACCATTTAAGTTACTCATGCCTTTTTTTGAGGTTACTCACCACCACACTCACCCACAATTTCTTCTAAAGGAGAAATTACATTAGGTTTATCAGGCTTTTCCAAGGAATAAAATGTGAATAGGATAGTAACCAATTCATTTTACCAAGATAGCATAAATTCATACCAAATGAAGAACATATTACTAGAAGAAATCTGGTAAATACCCAAATCTGCTGAAGACATGTTTATAAAGTTTTTTTAAACTCTGTGTGCTTTCTTAAAAACATGATTCACTTTCAAGTTTAAACTTTTTTTTATGTTCCAATAAGACTTCATTATATCAGTAAAACTGAATTGCATAAAGTTCATGTAAATCATCAATTATTCTGTTTTACATTGCTTCATAAGCACTTAAATGTAAAAATGATCTTCTACAGACTATACAAAAAGCTTAATCAAGTTCTGTTCTTTTTCTAAATTTTAACTTAATATATCATTTTTTTTTACAATTAGTTGTAAAATTTGCATTTTCTTTTTTTCTTTTTTTTTTATGTTCGTAGCAGCCATATTTCTAATAGCCAGAAGCTGGAAACAACCTAGATGTCCCTCATCAGAGGAATGGATACAGAAAATGTGGTACATTTACTCAGCTATTAAAAACAATGATTTAATGAAATTTGCAGGCAAATGGATGGAACTTGAAAATATGATCCTGAGCAAGGTAACTCAGTCACAAAAGAATGAACATGGTATGTACTCACTGATAAGTGGATATTAGCCGAAATGTTTGGAATAACCAAGTTTCACTTTACAATAACAGCTGGACTGAGAGTGCGGTCCCAGATGGAGGAGTTGGAGAAGGGACTGAAGGAGCTGAGGAGTCTGCAGCCCTATGGAGGGAGCAACAGTGTCAATTGGCCTGACCCCCCCCCCCCCCGGTCTTTCTGGAGGCTGGACCACCAATCAAAGAATACACATGGAGGGACCCATGGTTTGGACCACATATGTGACAGAGGAGGGCCTTGTTGGCCATCAGGGGGAGGTGAAGTCCCAGTAAAGGAATGTCAAGGTGGGAATATGGGATTGGGCAGGCGGGTGGGTGGGAGGTGGAATTTCCTCATAGAGGTGGGGGAGAGGGAGGGGATAGGTGGTCTCCAAAGAGGAAACCTAGATAGGGGGAAACATTGGAAATGTAAATAAAGTATCAAAAAAAAAAGTTTAAACTTCTTACATGACAGATTTATTGGGGATTCTTTGACCAGAAGAAGCAAATTACTAAAACCTATTAATTGAGTTTTCTTGCCTAGGTTTTTAGATACATTTAAAATATTGTAACTCATATCTTCTTTCTCAGTTTCGCTAAAATGTCCCAATAATATATCATCAATGGCAAGACCAAATGATCCTGCCAACTGAGCTTTCTCAGATCATGTCACAAATCTGAAACAGAGAGTGGAAACCTTACCTATGGAATGAGCAAGCCCTGAACTTGGCACAGCACCACTGTTAGTATTCTACTAAAAGTCACCTTCTGAAAACTACTTTACTTTTCTCACAGACAGCACAATCTGTATAGCAAATGATTTTGTTTGCCAAGTTTAACTCAGTTTCCAAAATGCTTATGGAAATCCAAATGTTTATTCGCCTACCTTTTGCTAGTCTCTCTTATGTGTGTCTTGTTTGTATGAAGAATCTCTAACACATCTCGTCTCTTAGCACATGCCCTACCTGTCCCACTAACCAGTTATACCATGTCTCTGCCCTTCCTACTTTGTATGATTGACAAATTGAAGTGTAGACCACACTGGTTTAGTTACTCACTCATAATTAATGGTAAGAGATCAATGTTCTTTTATCACTTTTAGAAAAGTATGTTAATTCCTAGTAATTGATTAGCCTACAATTATTATTATTAATTTAAAAATTCAGAACTGCAGAGATGGTTTAGTGTACACTCTTGTAGAGGAACCTAACCTGGATCCACATGATGGCCCAGAACTGTCTGTAATTCCAGTTCCAAGGAATCCCATGCCATCTTCTGGCTTCTGGTACACATAAACCTATGCAAGCACACACACTCACAAATAAGTAAGTAAATAAAAATAAATAAATAAATAAGTCTTTTAAAACTTAGGGTATATTAACAGTAGGGTGTGTTATAGGTATCTGATGAATCTCAGTGTAATGGCCTTGGGAAATGCAAAGGAATGTTGCTCTTTGCTCAGAGTGAAGCTAACATATCTTCAAGGGAGAACACTGGGGGTATTTGAATTTTATGGTCACATTAGGGAGCACCATTATCTTTGACTCTATGGAAAATTCTTATGAGTACAAAATTTGCAAGGGAATTATTTCTAAAAGCCTTTGAAGAGTTCCTGGGAACATCTCAGTAAGACATAAAATTTTTAGTGAATTGTGAACAACTGCCTTTGACCACAAGCAATTAAAAATAATGAATATGATCACAATTATCTAGACCTATGATTTGAAGTTTTTTTGCCTAATACTTTAGTCCATATTCATGTGTGTCCTGCTCTTTCCCTTTACCCTCTAGGCTTTTATTTATAAACACATGGCTACTCTGAAATGGTTATTGGGAATGGCATAAGCCCTCTGATGTGTAAACACCTTTGCTATATAATTTGATCTTTGTTTGCTGATTTGCTAGATTGTGAGAGATAAGTCCTATATTTTCCTGGCAATATTTCCCAAGAAGTTGTTCACCTCTGCTGGTGTGCTGGGTATGAATATTTGTCCTGTTATAGAGATTTCCACCCTGTTGTGACTATCAAAGTAGTTCATAATTCATCATGAAACATTGCTGCCCAGAGAGATACATGTGAAATATTATTAACATAAAGAATAAATTTTACAATTACAATCCAATATAACAATGAAAATTTGAAAATGTAAGACCAGTTTACTCAAGACTAACCCTAAGCCACAGAAAATGTTTGCAAAAAATATCTGTATAAAATAAGAAAATTTCTATAAAACTTTTTTGAGTAAGCCAAAAAATTAATACACTTTCATTAAATGTACCAATAAGGTGAGATATTTTTGAAATTACAAGATTTAAGAAGAAGGAGGTAGGAGGAGGGAAAAACCTTTGAAACAAAGAAAAAATTAAGAAAGCAGTTGAACCTATTGAAGACTAGTACAACATATGGCCAAAGTGAATGGTCTGTGTCTAAAGTAAATATAATACTTCATTGAAAATGCAAGCACATACCCAAGTATGTCTGAAACACTTCTCATAATAAAGAAGTCATATTACACTGAAGGAAAAACTTAGTGAATAATATGGAGTCAATAAACAAGACAAATTGGGTGGAATTCCAGGTTCACACCATCATGAAATAAGTCAGTCATTTAAGAAAAATGAAAAATATTTAACATACTAATGAAATAGACTGAGAGAATTAATTTATAATTCCAGTGAAGCAAAAGTTAGGAAACAAATCACAAGGCTTAAAAAGAAATTGATAGATTCAATTATATGCAATAAAGTCTCAAAGTGAAAGACAAAACAAAGAAAAGAAAAACGTGTTTGAATTCATCCCATAGAGAAAACAAAGAGAGAGAGAGAGAATTTTCCTGACCTGTGAGTAGTGGAAGTCCGCGGCTTAACAGATAAAGGTTCAATGATGCTCAGTTTGCTTACTATTGCTGTGATAAGCACCATAACCCAAACCAACTGAGGAGTAAAAGATTTATTTCACTTTACATCTCACAGTCGTGAAAGAAAATCAGAGCAGGAATCTGGTAGCAGTAACTGAAGAGACTGTGGAGAAACATTACTCACTGGCCTGTTCCCCATGGCTTCCTTGGTCTGCCTCCTTATATAATACAGAACCACCTGCCTAGGCATGGGGTTGCCCCCAAATGGCTGAGCCTTTCCACATCAATCAGTAAACAAGAAAAGGTCCCATAAACTTGCTCATAGGCCAAGCTGATGGAGTTGAGTTTCCTTCTTTACAGATGACTCCGGGTTGTGTCAAGATGAAAAAGAACACCAACTTCACACTTCATGTAGAGTGAAAAGTGATGCTGGACCAAAGCACTCCATGCTTACTAAAATAGCTAAGCAAAGTCAAATGTATGTATTTCAGCAATTGTATATAATTCAACAATATATGCAGAATCTAATGCTTCAACTCTCCAGGCTTTGGAGATCCTGAGTACAGTTAATACATTCACCAGACAAAATTCCAGTTTTAGAAATCTACCTTAGAAACTACCTTACATTAAATGAATCTGCAAAACCAATTTGCCCGTAAGCTACTATTCCTATTCATACACACCTCATATAATGTGTCAATGTTGCTCATGGTAAATACTGATTGTAGTAGGAAATATTGTCAATACTCTAAATCTTCATCAATAGTGTTCAGAAAAGCAATTGTGATCAAGCAAAACTCTTTATCTTAACATAGCAGGCAGTTCCAAGAAATACTGCAAAGTAATAAATAAAGGAAAAGAGAACAAGCTATAAAGTAGCAAGTGGGGTGCGTTTCCATAAAGAATGAGTCACAAACCAGCACATACTAGGAGGTTTTCTAAAGGAGTTACAAAGTAGCATATTCAGGAGCTTCATGAAGAGCTCAAGTCCCACTTGGAAGGAAGAAGAAAACAATCAGAAGTGGGGAGGGAGGGACCTGGGAGGGAAAGTGAAGGTGGGAAGGGAGAGCCTGATCTGGTATTGTGTGAGGGAAAAGGACTAAAGCCCTGAGGGCCAGCAGAAAGAATGGAAACAGGCAACCTGGGGGGGGGGGGTAGGAGGTTGGGGGGACCCTACAGAATGCACCAGAGACCTGGGTGGTGAAAGACTCTCAGGACTCAAAGGGAGAGACCTTAGATGAAATGCCTGACAGTAGGGAGAGGGAACTTATAGAGCTCACCTCCAACAGGAAGACAGGGCATCAAATAAGGGAGGGGGTTGGCATTCCACAGTCAAAACTCTGACCCATAATTGTTCCTGACTGGAAGAACTACAGAGATGGAAATGGAGAGGAGCCTGAGGAAAAGAAGGTCCAGTGACAGGCCTAAAGTGGGATCCAGCTGAAGGGGAGGCCCCAAGGCCTGACACTATTACTTAGGCTATGGAGCACTCACAAAAATGGACTTAGCATGACAACACTCCAGAAAACGCAACAAGCAGCTGAAAGAGTCAGATGCAGATATTTGCACCCAACCAATGGAGAGAAGTCGCTGACCCCTGTGGTTGAATTAGGGAAAGGTTGAAAGAAGCTGAGGAGGAGGGCGACCCTGTAGGAGGACCAGCAGTCTCAATTAATATGGATCTCTGATATCTCTCAAACACTGGACCACCAAACAGGCAGCATACACCAGCTGATATGAGGCCCCCAACACATATACAGCAGAGGACTGCCGGGTCTGGGTTCAATTAGAGAAGATGAACCTAACCCCCAAGAGGCTGGAGGCTCCAGGGAGTTTAGAGTTCAGTGGAATGGGGGTTAAGGGGTAGGGATATCCTCATGGAGACAGGGGTGGGAAGGAGGTATGGGATGTGGAACAGTCAGAGGTTGGACCAGGAGGGGATAAAATCTGGAGTGTAAATAAATAAATAATAACAAAAGCTGGATAAAAAGCAGCACATAAAGAACAGGTACAAATAGTCTGTGCAAAGGGCATTTATGTGTGCTTAAAGAAGGAGAGTGATGAGTGCTTTGGGAGACTGGGGGTGTGTGTGTGTGTGTGTATTATTCACCGAGCATTTTTGAAAAGGCACACCAGGTGTGATCAGTGGTATCAGTGGCCTCAATTTTGTCCATCTCAGTGCTGAGAATTCCACCTCTAACACTTCATCCTGCTCTGCTCTGCAACCCAATGCTTATGATTTTTCAACAAGAGGCTCTATTAAATGCACTGATTTTAAGCTTCCATATCATCGTTATTTGAATATAAAGCATAAGCATCCAATTTTCAAAGTTATAGTTTTAAATTTATGCTATTACATAAAATAGGAATATGTGTTATATCAAAAACACAGTGTGTGGTCATTTACTAATCTCCCATTTGTGGCCATTGTTCCAGCTTTTGGAGTCACTTATGAGAACACAAGACAGATCCCTTATTATGACCTGTGGCAGCTCCATTTCTTCTCTGCCTACATCCGAGATGTCGTTTCTCTTCCCTCTTATATACTGAAAAATTGTGCCTCTGAGCTCTCCTATGCTCTGTCAACATTTTATATTGTAATGTCACCTGTTCTAAGGCCTTTGCTATTTCAAGGACACAATTTTAACATAACAGAACAATTACTGGGTCTCTGGCTCCATTTTTAGTTCTACTCTAAAGATATGTTTGGGATATAACAAAAGCACTGTATCTTGATGGCCAGCTTTAAATGCAACATACATTCTTAGAAAGGGGTCCTGTGCTTCATATTTTATAGCTCATTTAATAACATCTCTTTTAAATTTATTTCTTTAAAAATATTGTATTTTAGCAAATAATATTAGATTTCTTTAAAGTTCTGTTTTAAAGTGTGTGTATGTGTGCGCGTGCATGCGGGCACATGTGTGGAGCTGTGAAAGCCAGAGGGATTTTGTTCTCTCCTACTATGTGGGTTCTAAGATTACAACTGAGATCACCAGGCTTGGCAGCAAACACCTCTGCCTATTGAGCCCTCTTGACAGCCTCCAGTGACAACCTACATATATGGGTAACTCTAGTTCCAGTCCCACTTCTGGAATTGTCTCTACAGGGACCCAACATGATATGTGATAACAACCCAAGGATTTGAGCAGCTTTATTTAGACAATGCAGTAACACCATCGGATGAATTTACCATGGAAGGAAGGTCTGTAGATTCAAGAAGTCAAAGCCTAACTTTTCTCACTGGTAACCATATATTGGATGGAATGAGCTACCCAGCAAAGTGAAGGAACAACACTTCTGAGGGACAGAAACTCAGCACACAAACCACATAAAAGAATGTTCCTCAAAGAACAGAGGGATTCAGTGAGCTCCAGCTTCCTAGGGAACAGAACAAAATAATAATAAGGAAAGTGGACCTTCTTCAAAAACAGAAATGATAGGGGAATAAGGTTGGTAACACTCGTTATTAAATGGGTTGGAGCTCTATATCTTGTATCTGCTAAGTGTATTTGTCCTGGAGCTCTCAACACTGTTGTATGGCCCAGAGCTCGCCCAAGGCTCATTAGAGCACAAACAAAAAGCAAGGTTAGCCTTTCAAAGGCTGATTATTTGAATTACACAGAAAGTAGTAAGTGAAGTCTCATTTGGTTGTGTGACCCACCTTGGATTATTTTCTTAATGCATCTACTGAATTTGGTGTGCCTCCTCTTTGTAGTTAGTCATGCACATTGCTGTGATTAACATGGGCAAGTTAAGAACTATTTGGCTACATTCCATTTTGAAGAGGTGGACATCGTTTCGTTTAAAATCATATGTTAAGAGCATTGTCATGATCTACAAAGACACCTAGTGGTTTATTCAGGTTTCTTCATGTTTCAGTTTGGAAGATTAATTGCTCTGTAGTCCATGGAGGACATGCCTAGTGAGTAGGATTGTTATAGGTGTGGTTCAGAGTCTAAAGGCACCCTCTGAGATTTCCAGGCGTTTGTGTCCCAGAGAAAAGAATTGGACCTGAGACACATGGATAGTGATAACAACAATGACTATTTTATTTAGGAAAGAGAAGAAATCCAGAAAATGGAAGTGGGCCAAAAAGTTGGGAAAAGCCCAATGTTCAAATGCCCTGGATCTCCAAAGACTCACTCCTTAATAGGTCATTTACTTGCTCCCATTTTCTCTGAAAGCAGAACCAGACCACATAGGGCTTGCCCTGTCTACTCCTTATGTTCTCTTGCTACTCAAAGCTTGAGAGGGGCTTTCAGTCTTGCTCTCTGTTTTGTTTTGTTTTTTTTTTATTGAAATCTTATTTTTTGAGATTATAATTTAATTACATTTCTTCCTTTCCTTTCTTTCCTCCAATGCACCCCTTCCCACTCTCCTTCAAATTCATGGCCTTTTTTTTTCACTAATTGTGTGTGTGTGTGTGTGTGTGTGTGTGTGTGTGTGTGTGTGTGTTTGTGTTTGTATACTCTTCAGTCTGTATCATATTACTTATTTGTATGCTTTTTGGACTGTTCTATCCCTTTTAAAAATATATAATTTTGTACTTTTTAAACTTCACTCTTTATCCAGTTACCCTAAAAAAATCTCCCACTAAGGACTCAGCGAGGACTACGAAGGCAAGGCAGGATTTTATAACTGGGTCTTTGGATACAAGAAATAAGACCATAGAGTCATTGCCCTCCTCCATGTGCAAACTTGCATGAATGACTATTGCTTGACAGTAGAAAGTAAGTGATCAATAGGTTTGAGCATTGTTAGGAATTTCCTCTAAAATAAAAACTACAAGAAAAAAAAAAAAAAACACGCGAATGAAGAATTACACTGTAATTGCTGGAGTCCTGCATTTCCTTGAAGCATATTTTTAGGAATATGAGGGAAAAAAATAACATTTTTTAGTATCCTTTAACATTTTTATTAATTTTTGACTGTTTCACACAATCATTTTTATTTATATTTACATCTCATTTCTCCCAACTTCTCCCAGACCCATACCCACCTCCCTACTCCTCCTGTTAAAAATAATCCAGTAGCTCCATATTTTGCTGCCCATAGGCTCATAGATGTAGAACCATCCCCTGGAGAATGGTCAGCTCAGCAGGAGCCACAAGAAAATGACTTTTTCTCCCCAGGAGGCTATCAACTGTCATAGGCACTAGGATAAGGGCAGGGTGTATGACTCCATGTTGGAATGCTGACTGGACTGATCTTGTGCAGGCAACTAGAGCCACTGTGACTTTACAAGTACATGCCACGTTCAGAAGAGAACAAGGGATATGAAGGGGAAACAGAGAATAACTGTAGTTTGGATTATGTTTGTGGAGAGCTTCAAAATGCAAAATAGAATAAAGTGGATGAGTCCTGTAAAGTCTACGTTTCCAGTTTTAAGTGTCTGTGTGTAGGGTAACAGTGCACTGAAACAGTCTGTATACAAGAAAAATGCACACATAGTATGTAGCCCCAAGCAAAGAGTTTGCAATATTAACAACTATTTTTTCCTGTCTCTTCTAAGGCATAGAATATAATCAAGGTGAACAATAATTTATTTACCTCTGTGATAGCTTCAGCACGATGCCAGTTATAATTCTGAACTTGAATGTTACATACGTGACAAAGACTTCCGGGGCAAGTGCAGATCATGCCTGAAGCTGTCAGTCTCAGTGTGACATGAAGGCACCAGGTCTTTCTGCCATCCCATACCTCGTGCTGAGTATATGGACATATATGAGACTTTATTCTAGGAAGAAGTGACTGCACATCACAGACAGGTAACCAATGACAGACAAAAGTAATGACTGAACCATAGTTCAACTTGGTGAAGCATGAGTTTTCCTTGGAGTTGCTCACAGAGTATGAGTGAGGGGTTACTTACAAGAGCATAGATGAACTCAAAAGCAGTTGTATCCCCCAAACGCCATCACAATGCTGGCAAAGATTCAGGAAAGCTACAATCCTCGAAGCACTTGCCAGCAGCATAACTACAAGAAAAATCTCCTCTATGTAGCTCAGCTTCCAACAAAAAGCTGCAATAAGCTGAGTCGCTTCCTATCTAGCCCAGCAGTTTGGGCACTGCTTGAGCAGA
This sequence comes from Uromys caudimaculatus, assembly GCA_028551405.1. Classification (NCBI taxonomy): domain Eukaryota; kingdom Metazoa; phylum Chordata; class Mammalia; order Rodentia; family Muridae; genus Uromys; species Uromys caudimaculatus. The sequence continues at coordinate 3,625,089 of CM052713.1, forward strand.
TCTTATAGGTTTCTGCTCTTCTGAACATATGACCTTTGTTTTCTTCCTGAAAGAAAAGCTGTCCTCTTCTTTCCTGTAGGAAACATTTTCATGGTTCTGAAGTAGGATCTACAGTTCATCATATCCGTTTTTGGTCTTCCTTGTATATGAACTTTTTCTACAAATCAACTCTATTGTGTAAGAGTAGGATTCCTCCCATGCACACTTTGTTAAACCTAACTGCTATGTCACCATAGTTCATTGAAATGCTATGGCAGATTGAAACAAGATGCAATTAAATGTGATAGATTCCATTTTGATTTGGTTTTTGGCCTTTCAGCACATAGAAACAATCTATGCTCATTACAGGGCATCTGCATGAATGTTATCCTGTTCTCTCCCGTATGTTCTTAACCAACTTTAGCTCTCTACTCTATGCCCTTCTTTTTGACATTCTTTCATTCCCTCTTTCCAAAGCAATGGTCTCATCATCTCTTTTAGCGTAGTTCCTATTCCTCTGTCACAATCACCTCGGTGTCTCCTTCCCCGTCGAATCAGAGATAGGATGGGGAACGTATTGCTGCATGAAGATAAAGGTCAAACATTGCAAAGAAAGTTAGACAAATAATCCTGATTAGGTAGAAATGAAGCGGTGTGAAGGTGATTACTATGAGAAATTTTCAGGCATACATTCAATTCTTAATTTTTATATTAAGCAATTAACACTCAATTTTTTAGTATTTACACTGCCAAAGAATTGAAACCTCTTAGAATATAAAAATCATTCAAGGCAACAATGCTTTTGGCTACCCTAGTGCATGTTATATTGCAAATACTCAGGTATATTGCAGAGATGAATGAATTCACATTGTAGTGCCTTGCTATCATCTAAAGTATGTCATTTGGTGGGACATTGGGTCAGGATGTCCCTGAAGTGGTCACACAACACATATGATGGATATGCCATAAATGACTGTGGATTTGAATCATCATCCCTTCCATCAAGTTTTCATATGCTGCCTACAATAAATCCATATTATATACAATTTTTTCTTGAGTGTTAGGTTAACATAATTGCCTACCTTCTGTAGAAAGTAAATGTCTTAAAAATAATCTTCCATTCAAAGTCAGAGATCTCTCAATGTGTATAGTGATCAATGGCTTCAGTATTATTGCTCAATTCTTGCTTGATTGGGGATATTATCAGATACTTTATAATCCTCAAAGATCCAGAACAGCATTGCTTTCTCTTACACTGTGGGCAATCAATGAAACTCCAGTTACTATAACTGAATCACTCATATCTAGCATAATCTACTAGGAAACTACACAGCACAGAAGAGAGAAGCCATTTTATTGAATAACATGTGAGGTGTTCTTTCTACAGCTTCTGGATTATTTTTTAACAATTCTTACTTTTATAAATATGATAGAAGGTTCAGGAGTTCCTTAGCTTGGCAGTAACTTTATGGGGGCGATACTAAAGGGCTGTATAGGGAAACAAAGAAAGAAAAGAAGAAACTCTGAGGCATTCGACACAACATTGTTACATTTCAGCAGAGACACTCATCCTATGAAACAGTTGGAAACAAGGCAGCTCTTTTTCATCGTGTCAACAAACTTACCCAAGTAAGGAATTTTCTGAGCCAAGAAAAGAATACAGCTCTGTGAACTCCCTGCGGCACACAAAGAAGACATTCCTAATGCTCTACAAGACACTTACGTTTGCTCCTGCAGGTGGCTGCTCTGTCTGCACATGCACACATGAGCTAAGTCCCTGGAGCTGCTGTCATTTACCTATAGCTGCTTTTCCAGGAGAGCAGGTGCTTCGCCCATGCCCAGCAGCATTGAGTTCAGGGAGTAAGCCAGACAAGCCACCTGCATAGCTGGAAACTGAGATTGGGGAAAACTCAGGGAAGTGCTGGAAATGAGCTGTGCAGGGAAGTGCTATGGCTAAGTTTGTGTTCCTTACATGATTTCTCCAGAAACTCTTTCCTTAAGCACAGCTACCCCTGTTGACCAATGGTTGTGTGTATGTGTGCGTGGGTGCATGGGTGTGTGGAACTCTTCAATCTGTTCTCTATGTTCATCTCAAGACATCATTAGACCAAGCTCACAACTGTGCCATTGGAATTCCAACTTAGTGAACCCCGAGAGCAAGTCTCTGATGGTTTTGCCACGTTTGTCAGAAAGCCAGGTGTGAAAGGTATGGAACTTTTTTATGCTATTTAACAGCTGTTTCATCTTATGTGGCATAAACTTTCATCTGAGAAGATGATCGTTCAGTGCTGCATTACTCAGGATTCTCCAGCACAAATCAACTTCTAGCAACAGGATTTTCGACGATAGGCCTGCTCTTAGGGCCTTGGGGTTCAGAGCTTCCAACCCAAACTTTGTGCTCCAGAGTCAAGCTGTAAGTCAATGTGAGGATAAGGCACCAGGACCCTTTAGGACCCAAACACCTACAGAAATTATACAACTGCCCAGATAAAAGATCCATGCATCAAACCTGCTTTATAGAGAAGATACTGGTGGAAATCATATCTGCACTGAATGAATGCTGACTTTCATTCTCATCATTTCCTCTGAATGTTACAATAAATCAATTGCTTTCAAAATATTTACATTGTATCATGCATTATAGATAATTTAGACAGCATGAAAGGACATGGAAAGCTATGCAAATAACAGGCTAATTTTTATTTTAAAATGTCAACCCTTTAGTTGTCCAGAAAGTACCTAAAATGTTCTATTGAACAATTGACAAAGAGAAGCCAGACAAAATAAAGTGTAAATAAGGTACTAGTTTTATGTATTCTCATAATTGTATCATATAGTATTTTATCAATATATTTACAAACTCATACAGCTTTTTTCATAAATGCATTATTTCTTCACATACTTCATTTATACGAAATTATATGTAAAATACTTGAGCAACTGAAGATGTGGTATTCTTGGAAGTCCTGGAAACACAGCCTATGGATATATAGGGGATGCCAAATTCAGTGTACAGTCAAAAGAGTGGGACTGGGTGAGATCACAAAAAGCCCACAGTCACCTGTGGCTGAGTAAAAGAGCCAGGCTCTGTGTCTGAATGTGGTGCTCAGAGTCAACTTTCTTCCATGACAAACTGTAACTCTTACATGTGCTTGTGTCAGTGTACAGGGCTCATGATAACAATTCAAACAGATTTGTTAGATTATAAAGTTTTCCCTTGGTATCTCATTTCAAAACTCATTCACTGTGTCATTTTGTGCGTTTTGTTTTTACTCTTTCAGAGAAAGTTGCCCTGTATAGCCCAGGTCTCTTCTTTCTTGCTACTGCCTTCTGAGTGCTGAGGTCACAGGTGGATGCCACCAGGTTTGGATCACCAATCATGTTCTTGACTGTATCAGTGTGAATCATGTTAAAATGTCTCAAGTGAACCTGTCTGTGATTTTTAAGGTTATTTTCACAAATAAACAGAAAAATATTAAGTGACATGGTACAAAAATTTGCATTATGGTTCTTTGATTTATCAAAAGAAAAATAAGAGTTTAACTATATATTTAAAACATATTGTGAAGTGAAAAAGAACTTTTATTGCTTTGCTTACCTGTGTTTTTAATAATACTTGTCATCTTAAAAAACAAGCAAACAAACAGGGAACATTATATGAGCTGAATAGGTGGCTGAGCCATTACAGGCTAAGATCCCAAATGACTGTCAATTCAGATCACTGAGCATAAACTGACTTGGTGTTGACCTGGAATACACTGGAAAATTTGCTGAGGTAACTTAATTATTAATGGTATCATTGGACAAAAAAAAAAAAAAAAGTCTTTCAAAACTCCACACTGTCAAGTTCCTCATATAGAATTACTAAAAGAGGAGTCCAGTCACACCCTGGGCTGAGTCTTCTCTAAATTTAGCTCTCTTGCTAAAAATGTGTAAACAGTATTCATCAAAATAGATGTACTTAGGGGATATAGTCACTAAATGGAACCCCTGAAAGAAAATGGTTGGTAAAAGAAAATTATATTGTCTTATTTTAAATTCCTCTGCAGTAATGTTAGGATCTGAACATGCAAAGTGTGAACAGCATCCTTCATTTGAGTCCAAAGCTTGGTGTGTGTCTTGGAAGTTTAGGGAACCTTTTGCATATAGGACCTGGGAATCCGGAACATGTTTCTAGATAGGTGGAACTTGAGGGTGATATGTGCTCCTGGGTTGGGCCTGACGTCTCAGCTATCTGTCTCTATGATGAACCAAGCCACAAGTTTCCAGTGTTGTTGATCCAGTCCTTTCAGCCACCATGTCTTACATCCCACTATAGATTGTATCTCAAGAACTGCAAACTAAAATAAACCTCTCCCCTCTCTTAAGTTGTTTTTTGTAAGATATTCTTTCACAGGCATGATAAAAAATGACTATGACAAGCAATAAGAAAATATGAGTAATAAATTCCCGTTTCAGAAAGGGGAATCTGAAATAAAGGTGTCTGAAAATGAAAAATAAAAAATAAAAAGGTGATATTCAGTAAGTCATGAGTGTCAAACACTTTATGATAGGCTTTTGTTACTGTGGCAAAATATTGATTAATCAACTAATAAAAAAGAAAATGGTCATGACTTCAGAAATTTTCATCCATAGTTACTTGGTCAAGTTGCTTTTGTTCTATAGCAGCATACAGCATCACATGTGCCTTCAACACAGGGTTCTTTATTGAAGAAATTTAAAATATAAACTTAACGCATTTAAATTTTTCCTGGAATAGAAGAGCTAAAGCATAACTTCTTCCTCACAAAACTCATAATCTAGCTGAAAAAGGAAGCAATTAAAAAGGGAATTACGAATGAGGATGGCCATTACAACCATGGGTGAGTGAAATGGAGCCCGGTCCTTGGAAGAGTAACTGTATAATCAGAACTGGAAACAACCTGAAAGGTAAAGTTGCTTAGCAAGCCCGTCCTTCATATAGCCCCTGGCAACCTTTCTCTTCTTTGAGAAGTCATGCCTGCCGGATCAGCCACAATGAGCCAGGGGAGAAAGGTAAATGATGAGTTACATTCAGAAAAACACAGATTACAATGTGGGGGGGGTGGGGGGTGAGAGAGTGGGGAGGAGGTGGGGCTGGAAAGCAACTGAGAGTATAAGTTAGGAAGAGAAAAGGGGTGACCCATGGTAGTTGACCTAAAAGGCCTCATCTTGTTGACTCAGCAAAAGGGTACACAGCTTTAGTGTGGAAAGAGTGAGGAAGACAGCTGGAAATTAACAGCCACAGTGAGGTTCTCAGTACTGCAGCTGTTCCACTGCTCCAGAAGTTCTGGGTGATGGCAATGGATAGAGATAGAGGCAAGACAAAAAAAAAAAAAAAAAAAAAAAAAAAAGCATCTGAAAAAAATTCTGAAGGAACTTTCGTGATTGCTAAATATAGAAACCAAAGCATTAATGTGATATTCTAACTTGTGGCCTCAAATGATGGATAAATCCATTAATTTTCTACTAAGAACCTGAGGATAGCATATAAGGTTGGTGAGTGACTGAGATGAGAAGAGTGTGGCAGGCATGTCCGCTAGCACTAGCCTCACTCTACTAGCATAGGAAGGCTAATGATGTGGTGTCCTGACTTCCCCACCCCAGGTAGGCCCCTCCTCCAGAGAATAACAGGTTCTGCCAGCAACACTGGGACCCCAGTCCACAAAATCCAGGATAACTTGCCAACCCAAGAGAGGGTGAATGCTAAAATAAAATATTTAAGCCTTATCCTGATTTACCTAATAATAAACAAAGAGGTGAACTGCTCATTCTACAAGTCAAAATTATGTCACACCAAGAATCAAGAAATTCACAACTTGGGGGAATAAGACAATAAACCAATGCTAAGGTTGAGAGTAGCCTAATGCTCCAAGTATCTGGCAAGACATTGAAATTTGCTATCATAAATACTGTAATAATTACACAGGCTGGAAAGATGTCTTAGGGATTAAGGTTAATTGCTGCTTTTGCAGATAAAGTAGGTTTGGTTTCTAAAATTCATAGGAGGTGCTCAAAATTGTTTGTAACTGCAGTTCTCAGAGATCCTATGTCCTCTAGCCTCTGTGGTCACCCTCATGCTTGTGGTACACAGAAACTCATGCACACACATATATAAATAAAATTTACAAATCCTTAAAAATCTCCTACACACCCTCTTAACACAGATGGAAATTCATTAAATCTTGTTAAAGACATAGAAACTATAGTAAGAATTAAATGCAAGTTCTAAAGCAAATAAATAGGTAAATACTTGCTACATGGAGCAAGAAGCATAACGGAATGGTACGCTGCATAATTAGTAAAGTTGAGGAAACAAAGAATGAGAAAAAACTCTTTAGAAACCAAGATGACAACAGAAAAACTCTGTCACTTCATATCATCAGAATCCCAGAAATGGAAGTTAAAAAAAAATTGAGATTGAAATAATAATTGAAGAAATAATAACTAAAACTTCTCCAGAGAAAGATACAAACCTACATATACAAGAAGCTAAAAAATGATATAATGAAATCAAGGAAAACCACACTAAAATGTTTAACAATTTAAACCTAAAATCGTGATGCTTTAGCAAGTAAAACAAGCCTAGTGACCTAGAACATGAGGAAAGGGGAAGGAGAGAACCAGTGCCTGAAGTTGTCCTTTGATACCCATACGTGCTTATTGTACATGTAAACATACATACATACATACACACACACAATAAATGAATGAAGTAAATGACACATTACCCAAACAAGGTTAGAACAATAATGGCTTTCACATTGGACACCAGAAAAGTCAGAAGGAAATAATATGGTAATTCTGTGTTTGAAGAAAACTATCAGCTGCTACTATTTATGACAAACTCCTTTAGCCAATGAAGAGAAATAATAAATAATTAAAAGAATGTTCCTTGCTCAGAAACACTCTTATAACATTAGAAAGAATGAACAACAAAAATATATGACAAATATAGCTACAAGTACTAACGTACCCTTTTCTATATATGTTTTATAAACACATTTGATAAATGCAATGAACTTCACAGAACCATCTCACTGACCCACAGGCCCCTCCTGTACCCTAATCCAACTCTCTGCCACACTAAATCTACCCTTGCACTCTAAGCTTGGACCAAGACACATATCCTGTATACCAGTCTGTCCCTTCTATCCACCCTTGTTGATTCTACCTAAGCCATTCTCAACCTCTAAGCCAAACCCACTTATACATATTTTCTGCCCAACCTGCTTCATTTCATATCAGAAACAGAACTAACAAATGAAGCCCATATTCCTAGATTTTATAAAAATGCACAAATATTATGAAAGATCATATTTCCCCTCCAAAATGTACCACAACTTTAGAAATGTCTGACAATAAGTATTTCCTAGATTAATAACAGAAAACAGAATTTAAAATAATAGCCACAAACTTCATCAAAAAAAATTCAAAGTGTTTATAGAAGACAAAAAGAAACAGCTCAATGAAACTAAGGAGAAAGAGTTTAAGGAGAATAAACACCTGAGTGATGACCAAGAAAACACAAAGATTTAGCTGATGAAGACAATTCAGGACTTAAACATGAAATTTAGTAGAGAGATAGGCACGATGAAGATAAACAAAACTAAAATAAAGATGCAAGTTAAAAATATAATAACTGAATTAGAAAAAACAAAAGAAAGCCTTACAAGTAGAATGAATCAAGTAGATGATGGTATATCACAACTCGAAGATACAGTAGAGGATTGAGATCAAATAAGCAAAAACCATGAAAACTCAAAAAAGAAAAACCACAATTATATATAAAGGAAACCCCAATATAATTAAGGCTGAATTCTCAATGGAAATTTTAAAGGCAGAAGAGCCTAGAACAATGAATTCCATTCCCTGAAAGACCATGAGGACCAACGTAGACTAATATGCTCAGCGAAAAAGTTTCTAGTACTTGAAGAAAGACAAATTTCCTGCAACATAAACAGTCTTTAAAAAATTGCATATAACAAATCAAACCAAAAAAATATAGAAAGCAACATTTCAGGATTAAGAGAGGAAAGTACATAGCCATGAGACCAAATTTACACGCAACATAACACACACACACACACACACACACACACACACACATACATATAATATAGAATTATATATATACATATAATTATTAAAACACAAAGTACCACTGAGAACACAAATAACACCTCCAAAAACAACAACACAATGATTGCAATTAACACAAACATTTACACAATAATTTTAAATATGGATGGTCTCAATTCTCTGACTGAAAGACAAAAGATAACTGAATGAATCAGAAACAAAACTCATCCAGACCAAAAAATTACAGAGAAACATCATACATTAATTGGACTTACCAGATATCTATAAAATATTCAACCCAAACACCAAAGAACAGGCATTCTACTCAGCAGCACATGGATGCTTCTCTAAAATAGACCACATCATGTGGCACAAAAGAAATCTTTACAAATTCAAAACAACTCCCTGTTGTCTTCTATTTTACAACATTATAATCTAACTTAAAATTGATAGCAAACACATCTCTAGTAAATACACAAACTCAGGGAGATGAAACAACTCATTACTGAATGATGACAATAAAAACACAACACAACAAAGTCTCTGGGACCAATTAGAAACAGTCTGATAACTTATAACTCCAAAAACCTAAACTAAAAAATCAGAAAGAGCACAAATAAATGACTTAATGGTACAACTAAAACTCTTAAATAACAAGACCAAACCAAATAGAAACCAAGTTGGTTGCAAACAATTTTAATAATCAGAACAGAAACTAATGAAACAGAAACAAAGAAAACAATAAAAAGAATCAATGGATCTATGTACTTGTTCATTAAGAAGACAAACATGCTTGAGAGATCCTTGGACTAAGTAACCAAAAAGAAAAAGATAAAAAAAAAGAACCCAAGTTAACAGAATCACCAATGAACAGGGAAACATTACAACAGACAACAACAAAATTTGGAATAATTTAGGTAAGAGAATGTTTCAAAAACCTGTCGTCCATAAAATTAGAAAACTTGAAAGAAAGAAATGAATTTCTAGATTTAGTCTGACCATCAAAAGTAAACCAAGACGTCAACAACCTAAGCAGACACTTATCAAATAATGAGATTGAAATATTAATAAAAAAGCCTTCTAGGAACAACAACGACAAAACCATCTAGGGTCTGATGGATTCACAGCAGAATTCTAAAACCATACTCTGGAGAAAAAAGAGAATTTTCAATAAATGGTATTGTGAAAACTAGATACAGAAATATCAAATGAGACAAGTATCTCTCATTTTGCACAAAAACTAACTCTAAATAGATCAATGTCTTAAACATAAAACCTGAAACACTAAAACCCTACATGATGTAGACAGAGGAAAGGATTTTCTGAATCATACTCCATTTGGCCAAGAATGAAGGCCAACAATTGACAAATGGGACTTCATAAAAGCAAAAAGTTCTGTACGACCAAAGAAATAATTAATCTGGGAAAGAGAAACCCCACAGAATGAAAGAAAACTTTTGCCATCTATACATCTGACAATGTTTTAATATCCAAAATGTATAAAGAATTATAAAAACAAAGAGTCAAACAAACACACTAAAAGATCAACAAATTACCAATTCAAAAAATTAGCCTGAGACATGAACATACAGTTTTCAAAAGAAAAAATCGCTAAGAAATAACTCAAATGTTTGTCATTCCTAACGATTAAAGAAATGCAAATCAAAATAACTTTGAAACTTCATCGTACTTCAGCCAAAATGGCAAAGACCAATAAAACAGTGGATAACCATTTTTTTTTTTAATGGAATGTGGAGGAAAGAGAGCCCTCATTCTTTGTGGTAGGATTGCAAATTTGTCCAGCTTCTCTACAAATCAGTGGGGTGAATTCTCACAAAACTAAAAAGAAATCTACCATATGACTCAAGTGTAGTAGTTTTTGGAATTTACCCAAAGGATGCTACATTGCTATAAACTCTTTTACAGATACCTGTTTGATCATATTTATCATTTAATAGATACTGCTGTTCTATTCACAATATCTAGTAAATGTAACCAACTTAAATGTTCTTAAAGTGAAGAATGGATAATGATAATGTGTACATATGCACTATAAGTACTGCTTGTCTATAAAGACAGAAGAAATGAAAATTTCAGGCAAATGGACACAAATATAAAAGATTATGGTTAGTAACATAAATCCAAAACCCAGAAAGACAAACATCACATGCTCTCTCTTTCATTTGAGGTATCTAGTTCCATATCTTCATGTGTGAGTACATATCCTGGAGTAACTACAGAAACCAGGAAAATTAAAAGGGACCATTTATTTCCAGGCCGTGAAAATGTGAAGAGGTGAATAGCAGAGTACAAGTGATCTTGTTAGGAAAATGTAGAAAACAGAGAAAGCTCCAATTAGAGGGACAAAAATATAGAAGAAAAAGGAAAGAAGGTAAAATACTAGAAGGATTTCTGAGGAAGACATAAGGACCCATATGATGAACTATCCATCTAAAATACCTATAATATATGTATGTCTGGTTTAAATGAAATTTTTATATCTAGATTGACACCACTTCCTCCAAGAGACAAAGAGCATCTCACAAAAACTCCAACATCAATCATGAGAAGTCTTGTTTTGAGTTGCTGGACAGAGTTTTCCAAGAGATTCTCAAAAATATTACAGGCTATTGCTATTGACATTGATTGCCCCCAGAGATAGAAGATAAGTTCCTATTGCTGGAAACACCATGGATTTCAGAAACAGGGCCAAGTGAACCCTGAGACAAAATGACCTGAAAGCCTCCTCCCTGAAGACTAGCTTTGAAGACACCAGAAGACACTGTGTAAGCATCCAAAGGAAGAAACCCACCAGCAGTCCTACCCAGTTATGATGTCTATGAACCACAAAATCAACCAGGATGACATGATAGCCCAAAGGATACAGTAGTGGTTTACATAACCTTGGTAGTCATCACCAGCTATTTGATAGGACTTACTAACTACTGAACAAGAGGAAAATCATGCCAGGCACTGGAAATCTAGCCAAGTACCCAGGATTAGAGAAGTTATCAATTTTTGAAAAGGACTCACCCACAACCATCATTTTACTAAACCAGCATAATCCCTAACTCCATTCCAAATATTCACCTTTACAGACGCGGATAGACATAGTTCTTATCGCTAACCAAGGAAACGTCTCATTGCAACAGATAGAGACTATAACAGAAAACTACAGCCAATAAAAATCCAAAGTTGTGGAGCCCTGTCCCAAAAGATATTTCTACAATTTCCCACCTGGGACTCAGTGATCATTGCAGAAGAAGCCCTGGGAAGATTATAAGAGCCAGAGTAACAAGGAGTTCTCTGTGAGATTGCTTCTCCTAGGAATCTTAGTAGTTACTCCCATAAAGACTCACTAATATGACTGACTAAACATGATCTGAAAACGGACAACAACAAACAGGCCAGAGTGGATGGTGAAAATCCCATGAGATTTCGACTCTACACAAGGAACTATAGGCAACCAAGGAATGATAAGAGCTGGGGAAAGAGAGAAGAGAAAGATGGCATCGGCCATCCAATACCCAATAATCAGCTCTCAAACTATACATACAAGTAACATTATACAGACTGAGCAGCTTGTACATATATATTTAGAAATGTTTATGTGATTTTCACTTTGCGTGTATTAGTGTTTATATACATGTGTGTGTGTGTGTGTGTGTGTGTGTGTGCGCGCGCGCGCGTGCAACAACAATTATGAAAAAAGCTGAAAGAGAGCAAGGAGAGGTGTCTAGTAAAGTTAGGTGGAAGATACCCAATAGGGAAATTATTTAATTATATTATGTCCAAAAATAAAAAAAAATAATACTTTTAAAAGAACAGAATGGCAAATTTAACTACTAAAATACCAATAATTTTCTTAAGCATAAATGATGCAATATAATAAAATACAAAAATTACTAGTTTATTAAAGTATAAATATCATGAAATCATAAATATTCTTCAAAAGAAACTAACAAAAACATCAGAACAAGACAGAACATGACAGGCCAGAAAGAACAAGACAGAACATGACAGGCCAGGAAGAACAAGACAGAACATGACAGGCCAGAAAGAACAAGACAGAACATGACAGGCCAGGAAGAATAGTATATAGTGAAGAGACCATCAAATTAATAGGACCATTATAAAGGCTGTATCAAATATGCTAATTATATGACACTAAAACTGACAGAACTGAAAGCAGAAATAAGCAAATCCATAGGGCAAAACTTTTATCCCAGCAGCTGTCAGAAGGATGAGGTAGGAGACAAACATAGTATGTAAAGAAGAAGTTATAATATTGGACCATAAGAAAATGAAATGCTTTGTTTTATAAAGATTGGTGTGAAGGGGAAAAAAGATAAGTCGTGGATTGAGAAAGATATTTGCACAAATTCAACAAAGTAAGTTGAAGGCTGAGCCAACAGAGAGGGTAGATGTATGCGGTAAATAGCTGTTCTGTGCCCTAGCTAGCAGCAAAGAGCAAGCCCATGATTTAATAAAGGATTGTCCTTCATGACAAATTCCCTTTCATTTAGCTTTTTGCCATGGTTACAGAATACCTAACAGCGCTATTTAAAGGAAGAAAGGTCTTATTTGGAATTATATTTTCAGTCTGGCATGTCAGAGGAAGTGTGACAGAACAGAACAATTCACTGCACGGTGCACAGGAAGCAGAGAGAGAACGGAAGCCTGCGCTAGCTGCATTCCACCTTGTTCCACCTTGGGTGCAGCCTATTAGATGAAATAAGCCACATTCAAGCCACATTATCCTCTAAAAATACCCTCAAAGACACAACCAGAGGTGTTTGCTACCAAAATCATACATTCCTCTCAATCCAATTTTGTTGACTATAAAGATTATCCATCATAGCAACTGACATGACATTTATGGCTCAAATGTGAACACCCTTGTGAGTGGTTTTTTACCAATTTTGGGGTGCCAAGGGTAGAGGATTTGAAGTTGAAAGGATGTCATTTGCCTTAGGCGCATACAACTAGGTAATAGGGATTAAAAGCTTAGCTGAATGAGATTGACCTCAATTTTGCCTTAAAAATAATTAAGGTACTCAATGAATGGTATCTAGCTTCTGTAGATAGAGGGGTCCTCATTTGCACTTAGGACTGAATGACTAAGATCATTTTTGTCTGGAAGTAGATTGTGTTTTGTTTTTCAGAGAAATGCTTAACATCAAAGGTGTTTTATTTTGTTCTGTCTTGTTTTGTTTTTTCCAGTGTTCTCCAAGTGCTTATATATGTTCTAAGCATGACAAGACACTGAGGACTAGGAAAGAGGCAATAGAGGCCTTCCAGTAAGAACCTGAGGTGGATCCTCATTTTGTGTCTTTTTGACTCTCTTACATGTAATAAGTACCCCCTTTTAGTTGGCTTTGCCATCTTCAATCTTGTGATTTGTAGAAAGTTCATGTATTTTTTTTAATTGGTTATTTAATTTATTTACATTTCAAATGTTGTCTCCCTTCCTGGTTTCCCCTCTGCAAGCCCCTACCACATCCCCCCATCCCCCTTCTATGAGGGTGCTCCCCCACTCACTCACTCCTGCCTCACTGCCCTAGCATTCCCCTATGCTGGGGCATGGAGCCTCCACAGGATGAAGAACCCTTCCTCCCATTGATGCCAGATAAGGCAATCTTCTGCTACACGTGCAGCTGGACCCATGGGTCCCTTCATGTGCACTCTTTGGTTGGTGGTTTAGTCCCTGGGAGCTCTGGGGTGTCTGGTTGGTTGATATTGTTGTTCTTCCCATGGGGTTGCAAACCCCTTCAGCTCTTCTATCCTTCTCCTTACTCCTCCATGGGCTTCATGTGTTCAGTCTGATGGTTGGCTGCAAGCATCCACATCTGTATTGGGCAGGCGCTGGCATAGCCTCTCAGGGGACAGCTATACCAGGCTCCTGTCAGCAAGTACTTCTAGGCATCAACAAAAGAGTCTGTGTTTGGTGTCTGCAGATGGGATGGATCCCTAGGTGGCCTGAATTTCCTTTAGACAGGAGCAATTCTTGGTTAATATTTTTGAAATGGGTGGGTGGCCCCATTCCTCAAGCAAGGGCTGTGCCTAACCTCTGGTTATGGTCTCTACAGGTTCTATCTCCCATTTGTTGGGTATTTCAGCTAATGTCATCCCTGTTGGGTCCTGGGAACCTCTTGCTTCCCTGGCATCTGGGACTTTCTAGTGGTTACCCAGTTCCCCATACCCAACTGCTACTCACGTCTGTTCAATTTCCTGACCCTCTGTATTTCTGTCCCCCTCCTCCCACACCTCATCCTGCTCCCTCTTCCCTCCCCATCCTCTCTCCCTCCCAGGTGCCTTCCTCCCTCTACCTCCTATGATTACTTTGTTTCCCCTTCTAAGTAGGACTGAAGCATCCACACTTTGGTCTTCCTTCTTCTTGAGTTTCATATGGCCTGTGAGTTGAATCGTGGGTATTCCAAGCTTTTTTCCTAATATCCACTTATGAATGAGTATATGTGAGTTCTTTTGTGACTGAGTTACCTCACTCAGGATATTTTTGAGTTCCATTCATTTGCCTATGAATTTCATGAAATCAGTGTTTTTAAAAGCTGAGTTGTACTCCATTGTGTAAATGTACCACATTTTCTGTATCCATTCCTCTGTTGAGGGACATCTGGGTTTTTTCCTGCTTCTGGGATGCACCCAACAAGGGCATTGGATCCCATTACAGATGGTTGTGAGCCACCGTGTAGTTGCTGGGAAATTGAACTCAGGATCTTCAGAAGAGCAGCCAGTGCTCTTAACTGCTGAGTCATCTTTCCAGCCAGTATTTAAAAAAAAAAAAAAAAACAAAGAACAATCATCTAGAAACAAAGCTATACCAGAAGCAGTGCTATGCCACCTTCTCATATTTTGTGCACAGTATTAAGGAAATCCAGGATAATGCCACCACACCTTGGGAGCTAAATTCAGAAGGAGCCTTTACTCACAGTGAACCTGGCCTCCTGGCTTGAAGCACAAAGGGCCCCTGTGGAGCCTGGAACAAGCCTTACTCTTCCCTCTAAGCTCATTGAGGCTCTTCTCAAAGTGCTGACTACCACCTAAATACGTATCTACTTAGTTGGATCCCAACTTTACTTTTTTGTTTTGTTTTTGTTCTGTTTTGTTTCATATCTTCCAACTGTTCTGACAAACTCCCAGCACTGGAATTTTTTTTTTTTTTTTTTTTTTTTTTTT